>JABASL010000829.1:0-13675 GCA_019775825.1 Neanura muscorum | reverse complement strand
CCTGTTGACATCATAATTGTAGTTGTAGTAGTACCCTCTTTTTTGTCAGCGGCAATATTGCAGATGACTTTTCATCCGCTGAAAGAGATGTGCGTGAATCATCACCTGGATGAAAAGTCATCCGCAGGGATTCCTCTCGTAAACTCATGGTTGCGAGGGGAAGGGTTAATAAAGTATCATTTTGTAGATTTCTAGCGATTTATGTAAATTCTTTTGTCCGTTAGCAGTTACAGTGAGTTCCTATAAAATTTTCAGTATCGTCCTTCATAACCGAAATATTTTTCATAGCCAGAGCGGTGCATCCGAATTTGGAAGGAATTGTTAAAAGCTGACATGGGGTCAAATGTAATTGCCTATACTTAAAAAATAGACTAATTTAATTAATAATTAATTAAAAAATTAATTGCGTAAAACAGAAATTTAACGTAATTAATCAAAGAAACCTATCAAATTATTTCCAAAATGAATGGGTTTTGCCCATACCAGGCTCTTCCTTACCCCTCCATTGTTTTACAATTTATCCGCATTTTGTTATTCAATTCAAGTTAAGTCCCACTTTTTTCTTCTCTAACTAACTAAACCTTGTTCGTCATCGTCATAAAAGTAATCAGTGAATATTTAATTGTAATCAATCAACTAATCATCAGTTAAATTTCAATTCACAGTTTAGACAATATTCACTTTGGTTGGATACGTTACAACGTCGTGTTTCATTATTTGCTCATAAACACTCAGAATGGAGGCACTGGAAACTGAAGAGTCTAATTGGACTGCAAAGATGTTTCTCTTACCTTCTACATATCCGCCTAATATCACTGACGTAATCCTAACACACCCAGCACCAGAGGTCATCCGGCTCCGTGGACAGCATGTAAGTTTAACTAAAATAAAGGCCACGAGGACTGAGGACAGATTAAACGTTACGTACTAAATAATTGAAATTATTCTCGTCTCAACCAGGCTGACATTGGGCGTGTCCACAACTCGTACTATTTGCATTCACTCTCTTCAAATTTCAAGGAAACACTGTACTCTAGATTACAAGGACTCTAAATGGTGGATTCAAGACTTCGTAAGAATCAAATCTTATTACATTCTCGCCAGAGACCAGATTAAACGCTCAATAGGGTGGGTCCAGGACGATGTTTTCACCGGTTTTTTTTACGTCGTCCGCTGAACACTGAAGTAGTACTTGAAATGGCACCGTTGGTAATAGCAACCAACGGAAGAGTACCTTGGTTAAAGGGCGAATTTAGACGATTGAAAGGATTTTTTTTTTACACGATTTCCACAAAGTGGATTAAATGCGAGAAAATAATTTTTACGATAAAAATGAAAATAGCTGAAAAACTACACCTCCCGAGATGAGTTTTGAATCTACATTCCTGACTTGTGACGAATTTAATTTTTTGCTGGAATTTGTGAGCATGTTTACAAATAACAACAAAGTAACAAACAAGGAAAATAGCAGGGTGAATAAAGTAAATGGCAGTAGATGCTCTGTAGAGCGTCTACTGCTACTGACTTTATTCACCCTGGAAAATAGCAAACAAACAATACTACTTCGCTACACGTAAAAACCGGTGAAAACAGCGTCGTGGACCCACCCTATTGAGCGTCGTCGTGCAGGGTTCGGTTTATGCACACTGAGGTGTACAATCTTTGCTTTAGTTACCTTCTTGGTTCTACCCAGGGTGAATAAAGTAAATATTCGTAGATGCTCTATTATTAATAGAGCATCTACTGCCATTTACTTTATTCACCCTGGTTCTACCTATATATAATAGATTTTCGAGGGACGAGTCCCCATGGAGAACTAACTTTTTGACCTTTTTTTATCACACTCTTCCCTGACCCTACCTACCTGGGAAAGGGTTAAGGCTAATAGGTTATATTAGGTTTATGTTATTAGGTTAATTATTAAGTTTAGCGGAAGGGTTTACCGGGTTTATGTTATTAGGCGAATTATTAAGTTTATGGGAAGGGAAAGGGTTTAAGGTTAGGTCAGCTAATTAGGGTGTAGGTTTATAGAAAATGAAAACGATGAGATCAAAATGGTGGATTGGACCAGTGAGTGTCCAGAGCAAAAATTTGATAAGTCCCGCTTGAAAACTCAAAAAATAATTTAGGCATTACGGTGTAGTTAGTTTAGATTTACGTTAACTAACCCTAACCATAAACTAACTGAAACGCAAACCTAACCTAACCTCAACCTAAACTAACCCGATAAAAAAGGCTAAAAAAAGCTCGCTATGGAGTTGGAATCATGATAGTCCCGAGTGATAATTAACCTAAACAAAAGTTAATAACCTACACCACACCTAATAACTAACCTACTAACCTAAACCCTTTCCCAGGAAGGGACATGGGAAGGATGTGATAAAAAAAAAACGTTAAAAGTGATAAGTTCTAAATGGAGCCGGATCTATGGAGACTCGTCGCTCGAAACCGTACTGACAGACCACTTAATAAGGATTCGTCTAACTTGGAATTAAATTTATAATTTTGTGTTTTTGTTGCAAAAGAGTACTAACGGCGTGCTGGTCAATGAGCTTCCCATTGGAAAAAATACCTTAAAGGAATTACACAATAAGGACACTATTAACCTAATCCCAGGTGGGTACTTGTCGTATCGATTTGAGTACGAGGACTGCAAAGTTGCAGTTTCATCAGCAGCGGTGGAGGAACATGTACAATCAGCTTCTGTACCCCTACAATTGCCAGTAGATACCGAAGACGGTAATGCCAGCGACGAAAGTGAGTCCATACTCAGTCTTGCAAACGGGGAAGGGGATCCGTTTGAGTCAGCTATTAGTACGGGATTTGGATCCATTCTTAACGAAAGTGATGTTGAAATACTTGAGGCTTTAGACAATTCTGCGTTCTTGAGAGGTGGGAAGCCTAAGCCAGCGAACCTGAAGAGGAGCGCTGATGTTCTTTCGCCTCCTAATAAAACGTATGTTTTTGTTTAATTGAATTCTAGCGTAAACTGATGACAAGTTATAATTTCGAAATGTATTTTTTATTAGACTTCGAAAGATTGGAACAGGTGCCAGTAGGTTTTCATTCAACGAGGAATATAATGATGCGAAGTTCTTCACAACTGAACATGACGAGAACGAAGAATTGTTAGACTTGGACGATGCAGACGTTCTCATTGTTTCACCGCAGCGGAAGATTCCAAGGACTGAGGACGAATGCAATATTGCCGTTTCATCAAATTCCCCTGTTTCTATTCCTAGTTTACCGACTTCTAGTGTGTCCCCTGTCGAACAGCAGAAGTTACCCGAGGTTTTGGACCAACAAGTTCTCAACACGCAGCTCAAGTACTTCACCGATCAATGTAAAGATCTAAAGAGCAAGAACTCACTGCTTGTTCTCAGCCACACCATGGAGCGCAATCAACTAAATGAAGAATTAGAGAAAGTCAAGACTTCCGCTGCATCTGAAAAGTCACAGCTCTATCAGAATTTAATATCCGTACTTGACTCTGAGCTGAACTGTTGCGTTTGCAATGAAGTGTTCATCCATGTAAGACTAGAGCGACAAGCAAATTGACTTTTTTTTTAAACGCAGTCCCCTCTAAAAAAAATGACTCTGAGCTGAACTGTTGCGTTTGCAATGAAGTGTTCATCCATGTAAGACTAGAGCGACAAGCAAATTGACTTTTTTTAAACACAGTCCCCTCTAAACTATTAATATATATATAATGACGAATGGTGAAATGGATGGTTGGTTGGTTGATATGAGGTGGCGGTTTCCTCATTCCCTCACCAGAATCTCTGAAGCATAGCGTCTCCTTCCTTACGCTTAAGCAAATTTTTCAAATGAGCAAAACGCACTTTGCAGCAAAAAAAAAACTCCTTTGCGTATTCGCAACATTTTCAGAGATTAAAAAAAAAGACAAAGTCCATCTACACTAAAAATTACCCAACCATGACCCAACACAACCCTCAATCACGCTCACACACTATTTTACCCGAAATCAATTGCCTGGGGGGAGCGAGCGACTAAAGAACACCATTGGACATATTTTGACCGTTTTTTAGACTAGAACCAAACACCCCTCCTACTCCTAAGACGGGGTTAGTTTACTAGGATGCTAATTTCTAATTTTATTTAACCAAAATAATTTATCCAATTTAAAAAAAATAGACTAAAGAAAATATTTCTAGGCGGCCGTTGTCACTACCATTAGATGATGACATGCAAATAAATGTGTAACATGTACGGCCGTCTAGAAATATTTTCTGTAGTTTATTTTTTTAAATTAACTCAAGACCAGTCCATCCGTGGCGAATTTAAATAAATAGGTCAATCCAGTGCGGAGTTATTGAAGATGGCGTTCGACCTTACCTATGGCGCACTATACTCTGTAATGCAAAAACTTTGACCTCTCTCAGCAACCCTTAAACGTTGACCTACTGGGTCCAAATTTTTACTGATTTTTTTTATTTATAACTAATCGTTTATGGGGGGACTGCGTTTAAAAAAAAATTTCAATTTTTAACATTAGTTTGCCTAATGTAAGACCACATGTTGTTGAAAAACAAAAAACGAATTAGATCTCTAGTATGGCTGCAATTTTTTTTACTCAACTTATGATGGATTTGTTTTTTATAAATAACAGGCTACAGTGATTGACTGCGGCCATACATTTTGCTACCACTGCATCATGGAGTGGATGTTGAAGAAAAAAGATTGTCCAATTTGTCGAACGGTCATCACTAAAACCTCTAAACAAATTGAACTAAATAATTTCCTACTCAAGATACACTCAATGCTACCCCTTGAAGCCCAACTCCGACGAGAGGCGTTATTGAAGGATCGCGAGAGTGAAGTCTCCGTTGCTCAAGCTGTTCAAGCTGCCGAGTTGCAAGAACGAACTAGCGCGGCAGCTGCTGGAGGTGTTGCAGGTGGGGGAAGCGGTAATTTTCTACGAAACCGTGCCTTTACTTCAGTGGGATTAGAACCGCTTCGGCTTGAGGATCTAGGGGATTTTCTTGGGATGGGGAATTGGAATCAAGTATTCCGAGAGATTGGTGGGACAGCTGTCGACGCACCTTCTCGATCGGTTCCAGTTGCAGTCAGTCGCCGGAGTAAGATGTTTGCCCGACGTTTGACTTACTTTGTTAGACCGTTCATTTCACTTGGAGGCTTGCTGTATGATAGTGTTCAATCTCCTGGAACGCTAATCCTCATACAATGTCTCTTGTAGTTCACTTTTAATTGTTGCAATTATTCAATATAACAGTTTATGACATTGTGTGAATTTCAGGTTCGAGGATTCGTTCGGCAGTAGTTAATCCCGCAGGCTCCTCTTTAGACAGTGTGCTTCAAAGCGTGGCGAGTAGACGCGGGGCCAGACGTCGCAGGGGTGCTAATCGTGCTCCTGGCCCAGTCCCTACACCAGCTGCAGCATCTCCGGATTTAATAACGTTGGATGATAGTCAAGATCTCAGAGGTGTGCATGTAAATCCATAATTCCAACTCGGCTCCATCTCCCCTACTTCTCAAATTGCTCGGCGTCCCAGGAAGGTCCTTCACAACAACGTTTACGTTAAATTCGAAACCAAGAAACAAAATTTTCAATTGATTTGTTTGTTTTTCCTAATTGTGGTGATACCTTTCTGAAGGTTTCGGGGATGGAATAGACCCAGTGGTGACACAATTTCATATATTTATGTCATTTCGTTAATTAACTACCGTTATTGTTCGCAGCTATACTACAAACTACTTAAAACCTAGTAACCTCCATGTGTAAGTTTTTTTTTACCAGTTTCATAAGGTTTTTTCTTTGCAGTTTTGGGAGCTCCCTTTTTTAAGTATTTCCGAATTGACTTACTCAATTTCCTATGCTGTCTGTTATGTTTAATTTATATTTATTAATCTCGTAAACTTCTTGTTAACGTTTAATGTTTAGGTCCCTTGTAATTGAAATTAATTTTCTTTTACGGATTTAATTATTTCGTAATTTGGACGCAATCCTACTTTTCAGTTATATGGATATTGCCTGCGTTTGTAGTCGTTTTCGACGGTTTATTTGATATTATTTATTAATAATTATTATAATACTGTAATGTATTTTTCTTTTTTAAGTGAAATTATTCAATAGCGTAATTATTTGTGATTTTGATTTGTGACTTCTCACGCTTTTCTTGTAATTCTGGCGTGAACGCATGAGCGCAAGTCAGCTAACGACATTGCAGTGTACCCAATTAAATATTTTTCTGACCAATAATTTGTACTCCACAGAAGGTCTTATTATTCAAGTAATCATCAAAACACGTCGCTAATACTCATGAAACACGGTTGAAACTGTTCAGTCTTCGGTGGTGGTGTCCGCAGTAGCACAAGCGTCGCCCCGCCCCCTGGGGCAACGCAAACACCTCGTACTTCGCTGATATAGGACATACCGTATTCACCCATAGTCCCGAAGCGTAGCGGTTTCTGAAATGCCTGTCTTAAAATGGTTCGAAAAATATTGAAAGGTCCGGCGAACCCAACATTTATTTAGTCGTCGCTTCGCACCGCCGCGGTGCGACCAACTAACAATAAGTGAGGGGAGGGCTGGATGATTTGATGCACATATCCCCTACCCTCCATCAGCGAGGCTAAATTTTTTTTTTTTTTACCACAAAAGGATCCAACCAATCCCTATGACAACTCTCCGAAGTTCACGGTAAGCAAGCGATGAAATAACTGAATGGTCAATGTTCCGCTGGCGGTGCTATTTTCCTCTTCTGTCTTCAGTCTTTAGGTGTCAACCTTCAATAACCATTATTCTCAAGGTTTTGTATAACTTTGCAATAGATTAGTATTCAATTAAACAGAAACGCTTCTTGAATTCGATTTTGTACGCTCAGGTTCAAGTATGCCAGCGCAAGAAGAACTCCATGAAGAGTTAATTCCTGGTAGCACTGGCTACATTTGTGTCATTTGTGAGCAAGCATTGATTACGGTTAGTGACACGTATAAAATCTAGATTTTACCTTTGTTCAGTACCATTTTAATCTTAAAATGGCATGGATTACAGGCCGTGGAGACGTCTTGCCGACACAAATTTTGTTCGTACTGCATCTCATTATGGAAAAAGCATCACCCACTCTGTCCAATTTGTACCTGCGAAATTAGATCACTGTTTCAAAGGCCTGATCTTGACGATTTGATTGAACGGTTCTTTGATACTGCCAACGAAGTAATGCAACGAGACCGGAAAGTGACCGTGGACAAACGACGTAAAGTTGCCGAGTTGAATAAAGGAAACCCGGAGGGAAACATAGACGAAATGAAGGCACTCATCGACCATCTTAAACCTCCATCCACCGCTATCGATTCCCTTTCAAGTCAGTCAATGACCCGACCCAGTACTGCCGCCCCCGACAGGAATAAGGACATTATCCGTGTTGTCCGAGACACTCAAAAATTCGAACAACAATTGAATATGGTTTACTCTAAAATTCTTACTACTGGTGAACGGCTCACTTCGCGAGAGGATCAAATCGTGTCTCGGCTCTGTGGAAGCGTCATTGACAACGATTCGGCTTGTAAAGAAAATACAACTTTGAAAACAGAACGGCCCCACACTGTGATGGGGCCGGTATCAAAGGCTTCTAGTTTCAGTAAGTGTTACCGTGTGGTCAACTGCTAACTTAAATTTGTTGAGGAAGTTAAAGTTTCGAACGTAATTTTATTTCTACAATTAAACTAAATTTTTTAAATGTCTTGTCAATTTAGAATCTAGCAGAGCAAGGCTGGGCACAGCAATGGCCACAGCGTCTGAACACGCTCCGTTTCATCAAGAGAAATCGCCTAAAGAAGAATCCGATATCGACTCACTTATTGAACTGACCGATGATGTCCTGCGTATTGACCACTTCTTGAAAACCTTTAACTTTGAAACGCTAACGGATGGAGGTAACCTCGAAGGCTTTGGGGATGACAAGGACATACATGATGCTAATGACCCATTGTTGCTCCCCATTTTGAATGATGACAGTATCCAAGCCACGACAAATCAGCTCCTGGGTAACTTCCAAGTGGATGCCATTTTTACTAACCCCAATTTTAAAATCCATCCAGAAGTCCAAAAACATTTGGATAAAATCGCTTTTACGGTTAAACCGCGCATTCCGCTTGTGAAGAAAACGTCACCTAACATGAATCAAACTGCCAGGCCTAAAACATCGATTAACGAAAACACCAAAGGTTTATCTACAAACTATCAGCTAAATGCAGAATTTCATGGGCCATCTAATTCTAGCAGTCGAACGCGCGTTCCAGGAAATACTAAAGGGTCAGGCCCTGATCTTACGGCTAAAATTCTGGAATGCCGTGAATCTCTCGTCAATCTGAAAGAAAAATCAGAGCAAGCACCAAATCCGAAAATGACTTTTAAACCGTTCAATTACTCCGGACGCCAAGTAGAACAGGAACACGATTTGTTGGAACCTGATGATGATGACAGCGTTGGAGAAATGAAGAGTTTAGTATTTGAAAATAGACCTCATGGTGACGGCAAACAGGACGGTCGAACGCTCGGACATTCTTACGCGCGACTTCTGACCAATCAATTACCTGAATCTGATCAAAGTACTTTGCTTACTATCCCTCAAAACAGAGTATCTACCTCAATTTTACCTGTCATCGCACCGCGGGAGGCTGGTAAGAAACCCGCAGGTATGCGTATCAGACCTCAAACGGCGGTTGATTCCAAAAACCTGGTTAACAAGAGCAAGCATCTCCCGCGCCCACGCTAAACTTAAAAACATGGTTTACGTATTTAAGTTTTCAAAATTTGAAAAATTATTGTTGTAATAAACTGAGAAGGCTATCCTTTAATGCAAAGAAAACCTTCGGGAACAGTTTTAACCTTCCCTTTGACCAAACAAGCACGAATGCATAAACGAATAAACTTTCTAATGCATTTTCTATCGACGGTTTAACCTGGTGACTCACTGACGCTTTTTCTGCTTGGATGACTTTGCACCGTTGTTGGCAGCCTTTATTGCCTGTTGCTCTACAGCTTTTTCCTGTTCCTCTTTTGCCTTCTCTTCCAACATTTCAGCAGAGAATCCAAATTCGTTGACGCGTTTTGGATCTGTAATGGTTTATTGTAATTCAAAATTTCATCTTTTAAATCATGCTTTTAAGTTTAAGGTGATCTGTTTTCCGTATAAGAAATAGCTTACCGATTCTGTAAATGTAACGCTGGTAAAGGAAGATAAAGAAAATGATGTCGTCCCTTAAAGTTCCAATTCTATATAACTGTTTTTAAAAAGATGAAATTAGAATTAAGTTCCAACTTAACTAGTGGGACAGAAGCGTTAACTTGAGTTGAATTACCGTGGGCATTTTGATCACAAATGCAAAAATGTCATCAATAAATGTGTTTAAGAATTTGTATGACAACATTCTCCACGGAAGATGGGCAACAGATTTCAATTTATAGTTGATGAATAGCTGGGGAGTCATCATAATAAAGCCTAATACGAAGAATTCGCAATAATATTGCTTTCGTGTAAGTAAAAATGATTATTTTAGACTGTATTTCAATAACTTACCAAAAGTAAGCAGAAATCCGTATAACATGGAAAGTACCCAGGAATACCACCCCTTCTGCTCCACGTACAAAAGAGAATATACCGCATAACCAAACAAAAGCGGATAGACTGCCCATGACAAGTATCTGTAAAGGGACCCATGATTTAAATTCATGGCGAAGAAAATTTTTAGCGCATTCGTGTTCCTTACTTGAAGGCCATAATGTCATATTCCCGTGTGCTTGATTCTACGTAAGATCCCTTGTCAGCGAACCTGGGTCGAGGGAAGAGTCCTAATATCCGATTTTCTCGATCAAATGAAATGTCCATAACCTGACGAAAAGCACAATAATTAGGGCGTGGTTTGCCCTCTGAAGAGAATATGAATACGATGTGACAGCACAAGGGTAATTCGCTCACCTTGTTGATTTTCCATAGTTCGATCAATAGCCCCACAAAAACGCTCATCCGAATTACAAAGTTAGTGTCATTATCCAGAACATAAAGAAGCACAACCAGCGATTGGAAAACACCAAATACAACGGAACGAACAGAGAGGCCTTCCAGACTCTTCCTGTTATTCCAAAATTGGATATCTAGAACGATATATTATCATCATGTAATTTGAATCCGGATTACATAAGTTTGTAAATCGTTCTTACCGTTTTTAAAGGCTAGAAATTCAAAAATACTGTGTAGAACTGAGACCACAAAAGTCAAACCCAGTAAATAAGGGTTGGTTTCAAGAATCGCTTCTTTCAGGGTATCTTGCTCTTCATCGTCATCCTCGCCTGTTGGAAACAAATTCCATTGCGAACGGGCTGCCTGAGCCTAAGGCAAATGAGAGGAAACTTCTTATTTATTTCAATAGCTCAGGCGGTTTCATATAAATCTAAACTCACCGCGTAGAGCTGCCATTTAAACATTGACAGCGGTTGGTAAGTCAGAGTTAAAGCAATCTCCCTGAAAAATTAATATCGTATAGTACTGTTAAAACAACTGTAATCATTTTTTCGTTATTCAACTTACGAAACAGTGTGATTGATTGGTTCATAATCCTTCCTGAGATTCCAGTAATCATTAAAGAAAAGTGCTGGTTTGTAGCTAAGTTCATCAGGGATGAATTGAATGTNTAAAACAACTGTAATCATTTTTTCGTTATTCAACTTACGAAACAGTGTGATTGATTGGTTCATAATCCTTCCTGAGATTCCAGTAATCATTAAAGAAAAGTGCTGGTTTGTAGCTAAGTTCATCAGGGATGAATTGAATGTAATCTCCAAGAGGAGGTGGAACAGCTCCAGCTTAACAAAAATATTCAAGCATTAGATTTGAAGAAAATTGAGCTGGAGAATCGAACCAAGGTTAATAAATAACATCACGGTTCACGGTGTTTAATCTTATTTAGCTTGTTTAGTTAAGTGTTTGAATTAAAAATACCCTTTAAATAAATAATAGTAAAAAAAAATTCGTATATATAAGTATATTGAAAAAATAATAAATGCATTTTTGAACAATATTATAAATAACTTTTTTTTTATATTTTATAAATAACTATTAACTAAAATAACGAATACCTGTCCACGCTGTCCAATCAGTGACCAAATTAATCGTCATATTAGGATGATAATGAGACACTATTTCAGAGGTCATTAACTTCGCTTTCTAGAATGATTTTAAGGATAAATAACAATGACTGATGATTCCATCGTTTTTCATGTCTTCCATCGTTTTTCATGTCTTACCTCTTGTTCTTCTTTGGAAGCTGTTGTTTCACCCGTTATCAAATTGTGAGTTTTGGCATACCGCTTTCTCTTGAAGCGATTTAGCATCTTCGTTGAATGGACTGTTTTCGATCTTGAATATCGGGGCTTCAACGCTGGATCTGGAGAAAAACCAGCAGGAACAAGATACGTGTGCTAAGAACAAAATCAGTCGATATTTTTACATGCTCAATTCAACCTTCACTCAACAACTCAAACACAATGTTCAATTAGTTTCACTGGCTCCGTGTTCATTTGAACTAACTTGTACCACAGAGGAGAAACGTAGTTTTCCCTGGATATCTTAATATGAGTGGTTGTGATTGACACACTTACCAGGTAAATGGAACCGTTGTTTTGTACTTTCTATACACAAAAAAAAGACGGTTAGCGTAAGGCAGCATTAATTGTTTTTGATTATTTTGTATTTTAAAGGAAATGAGAACACTGTTTACTAAACAGCTACTAACCTCTGTTAACGACACTTGACAGTTGTGCGTATAAATACCATCATTCGTTGGTCCACCATACCAATCACCGTACACTAATCCCTCCTGCTTCCACAGAAGGTTAGCGATATTAAAGTCTTTAATGCCAAACGAGTCCTCGGAAACAAACACGTACATGTCCTGTACACGACAAATACAGAATGAATTCAACGTTCTAGTTTATGTAGTTTGCGTAAAAAGAAACTCGAGCTCTCTTACAAATTCGGTGCCGTTAGGATAAATGTTACTTGACAGTAAGTTAGGTACTGGTTTTCCAGAAGCATCTTTGGCGGATGATGGACTTTTTGCTGGGGTCGAATTTCCACGAATGAATGACTAAAATAAAATCACAAATAAAAGGCAGGCGTCGAGAGAGGTAATTTCCTGCGTTCAGAATTACTGGGTTTTGGAACACCTTAACTTACCATCACAAAATAAATGACTAGTGCCCGAAGAATTAACGACTTAACGATGGCTAAAAATTTTTCCATTGGTGTTGGTTGCATTGCTTCTCGAGCTCGGTCCACTTGTTCGTTGAATGTAGGCTATAAGCATTCGAATAAATTCACGTCGGAAGTATTTTTAAAATTGTCTTCAATTGTACAAGTGACAGGATCATCAAATGGGACTTTCATATTTACAAAATCAAGTGGGTTAGGAACAATTCTGTCGAAGCGAAACCTGTCACTAACCTCTGCAACTTCGCCATCCCCTTCTTGTGTTACAGCAACTTCGTTATTTCCTTCTTCTTGATGTTCTGTGTTATCAACCTGACCCTGGCGTCGTTGGTGCAAGCCACTTGATGTATCACTTGGATCTTCATCATGTACTTCCCTAATTTCCACCATTTGCAATCAAATACTTGGAATCGCTTCTCAGCTAATGCTGCTTCCCTGTAAACAACAACATAGACACTACAAATACGATCAGATTCTTCACACCAGGTTCAGCGTTGATGACCCAGCCCAAGAACCAGCCGTAGCCAGCGAAAAACTGGTAGAATTCCTGGGCTTACCAATCACTAATGTGATCGAAAAATTCGAATTCAGTATTTAGTCGCGACTCCAATCGTGAGTCATATGCATGGATAATATGTGCTGAGAAGTCGTCATCGACTCGACTTTACCTCAATTTTGATTATTATTTAAGGTATTTGAAAAGTTCGTAACTACATGTTTATTTACCGCTTTAGTAGACTAATTATCAAAATGGTTTCCCGATTGTCTTTTCTTGAGCTGTCCGGCGGATACTCGGTTCTTAACAATTCCTCAATCAGTGTTTAGGTGTTAATTAATTAAATATTTTTGGAAGGTGATTGAACTTCGATGTGTTTATTGTGATGTCCAGGAAGAAAAGAAAGAGGGGATAATGATGAGATGAGCCTGCACTTGACTTGAGTAAATTTTTAAAATCTTGATTATCCCACCCCATACACGTGTTAAATCAGGCGCTCACTTTCACTATCAAAATTCAATTAATTGACGAATAAAAATGATAAAATAATTGATTCAAAAATAATTTATGCTAAAACACGTAGTAATTTTTGTAATAGTGCAAAATCCGATATGAGGTTCTAGATTCTAGAATCATAAACATGAAGACGATTTGTTGGAAAACGAGGAATTTAACTGATGACGACACAACAGAGCGATCACGGACAAAATTCCAAACAGTTGAAGACCTATGTTGGCGTAATTATTTTATAATTTCATCCGGTTACGGCTTAAACTGGATTAGAAGTTGACAAAACTGACAAAATCCAACGAAATTCCCGTCAAAAACAAAACACGCTACCACACCTGTGCATTCCTGGATCGGCGATCCAAGGCTGGCTCGATGACAGCGATCCGAGCCGAGCCAAAAGGCTGGCTCGGCTCGGCTC
>JABASL010000828.1:0-13677 GCA_019775825.1 Neanura muscorum | reverse complement strand
TTTTGAAGACGTTTAGCAACGAATTTTGGTAAGCTGCCCTTATTACTTTTCACTAGTTTCACAGGTTTTTCAATTTTTAGAAAAGAAGAATTTGCTTCAATTTCATTATTATTTTCAACTTTCCCCTTACTATCAGATTTTGGAATGTCAGGAATTGGTGGTCCCAAATTTCGAATTTCGTCAATTTCTGAAGCAGGAATTTCCGGACCATTTTCCTGATCACTATTGGAGGCCAACGCCGGAAGCAATCCAGCCAAGTATGCTGAGAACATTCTAATTGAATTATGTTCCATGACTCCATTTGCCGGAATTTGGACGTCAAGTAATTTTGATATTCTGAGGCGCATTTCCATTCCGATGAGAGAATCCATTCCCATAAGCGTAAGCGCCTGATCCTTATCAACAACATCTGATTCACCAAGACCGGATTGGGTTTTGAAAATTGCCTCAACAAAAATCTCCATTTTTTCTAGTCGACACTCTACGTCCGCCGCGGCCAGCACGTCTTTAGCTAAACTTGTAAGCTTGATATCACAAGGTCGGTTCATGCCGAAATCTCCCTTGGCCCTCCGCTTTCCACGTCCAGCGTCAACATTTAGTTCAGAAAGGTAAGGTGCTAAACGTGGCGAGCTCAAAATAATATTCATATCCATATCAGCAATTGCAATGTCATTTAGACGCAGGCGCATAGCACGTTCCATACTCTGCAGTCCCAATTCTGGAGTAAAGTGATGAAAATTTTTAAACATTCCGGTCACATAACCGGCTGCCGCCCCAACTTCCGCCCATGGGCCCCAATCGATTGTCAAGCCAGGAAGGCCGCATTGATTCACACGATAGTGCATCAAAGAGTCCAGGTATCGATTAGCTGCTGAATAATTACTAAGCCCCGTTGACCCTAGCACGGACGCCACGGATGAAAAAATGACGAAGTGGTCCAGATGCTTATTTTGAGTCAGTAGATGTAGATTCCACGTGCCGTACACTTTGGACTGAAACGATTTGGCGTAATTTTCTGAGCTTTGACCAACTAAGAATCCATTCGCGAAAAGTCCCGCGCAATGAAAAATTCCACGCAGAGGGGGAAGAATTCCATCAATTAATTCTTTACATTTGTCATAATCACCCACATCACACTGAACGTAACGCATTCTGTTGCCGAATGATTCCAATTTAAGTTGAATTTCCTCATTAGGCAAACTTCGCCCAACGAGTAGAACGTTACCGCCGTTTTCCCAAAGATATCGTCCAACTTCAAACCCGAGGCCGCCGATTCCCCCCGTGACCATATAAGTTGATTGAGGATTGTATAAAGTTACTGATGAGTATTTGTCGGGTGTTTCTGGGATTTCCACAACAACTTTCCCAATGTGATTATGTTGGTGAAAGTATTTGAAAGCGGATTTAAGTTGTGAGAGAGGATAGTAAGAATACGGGAGAATATCAAGCTTCTTGGTTTTAAATTAGGTTAGCTAATTGAGACAACGAGGTGCTGAGTGATGGATGTGAATTTATAATCATATCAAACGCATCCAAAATTGTGTAATCCACATCAGGTCGCAACTGATTAACCTCTTCCTCTCGCCATACGTTCAATTTCGAAAGTTCTATAAACCGCCCATTTTTTGCCAAGCATTCAAGCGAAGCTTCCTTAAATCCTGGTCCTGTAATCGTATTAATGATAATATTCACTCCGGATCCTTGGGTGTCCCGCAGAATATCGTCTCTGTATTCATGGGATCGCGAATTATAGACGTATTCCACTCCTACAGATTCCCGTAAATATTTTCGCTTTTTCGGCGTCCCTGCGGTTACATATACATCTGCACCAAAGTGACGAGCTAAATGAATTCCGGCTAACCCGACGCCTCCTGAGGCCGTATGAATAAGAAGTTTTTCTCCTGGTTGTATATTTGCAATTTCTACAAGTGCCAAATATAGCGTTCCGTAGGCTACGGGAAGAGTTGCTGCGCCGGCGTAAGACATCTCTGATGGTATTGGAAATATTAGCTGAGGATTCTCGAACGAGACATGGCTAGCGAGCGCACCTGAACACGTGAGTCCTGCAACTCGGTCGCCAATTGCAAATCTATTTGAGTTGTCAGCGTTGGTGACAATACCAGCAAATTCAAGGCCAACAGAATCCGGATGCGTTGTCTCGAGCAACCCAGTTGTGAGTAATAAGTCTCGAAAATTAAGTCCAACAGCTCGCACTGCGACTTCTAAATGATCGACGTCTGGTGATAGTTCAATATTCCCGAACGTAAATGTCGTTGGTTCAATAAGTTTGAATTTGTTTGATTTTGGAAGTAAAACTTCATCTAGCGGAAGAGCGGAGTCGTAGGCGTGGAGTCGTGAAATTTTGGCTCCACCATTTTCAAAACAAATTCCGCGTTCGTTTGGCGTGTCCCAAAGAACACTGAAAATAAAAGCGGCCGCACTGTCTTCTGTTGCTGGTCCGGCTATATCGATTCCTAGACCCGTAGCTTCAGGATATTCGTTGAAATACGTGTCCAACATGCCCCAGAGGGTCCCCTGAGCCGGATTGACCTCTTCTGCTCCAGAAGTAACCAAAAATATTTTTGACGTCCAATTATTGTCGACCTTTATTTTAATTACATTTAGGAGTCCGCTGGTCATAATTGATTGAGCTTTCTTCAATTCATGGGTGGCACTCAATTCGGTTTGCTGGGCTGCCATACCCCACATATAAATTATACCCTCAATTTCATAATTTTTAAGGACATGTGACAGCTGTTGAAAATCTGAGGCTCTGGTCGGATTTACTGAAAACTCATCATTGGCTTTATCAAATCGCTGACCTTCAAGGATGTAAAAAGCATTCCGCCCAGCTTGTTTTAGTTTTTCACCCAGTTTCTGCGATAAGTCATTTCGTTCAGTTCCAAATATTAGCCAAGCTGGGTCGCTTTGGCACAGAGTAGGCTGGAATGGGCGGTACAAGCGGATGCCTGATTCTGCTCGCGAAACAAATAATACTCGGTTAGATTCAGGAACAGTAAGGCTCAGGGTGTCGGTAAATCCAGATTGGTCCAGCAAGTCAACCCAAATCTCCGGATCCGCCACAACAAATCCCCGCGACTCTTTAAGTTTCCAGTAGCTCTTTAGCAGCGCATATGAAATTGCAAAATCACGATACTGTTTGGCAAGTTCACATAGAAATAGGAGTCCATTAGGAGCTAGAAGGTGTCGCACATTATCAAGGGTAGCTCTTAAGTCTTCAGTTGCATGGAGCGACTGGACAGCAATTATTACATCATAATATCCGGGACAGAACCCTTGAGGCTTAGGATCTCTCTCAATATCAAGGACCTTTATGGTGACATTCATCTTGCCAAAAGCTTCTGTTACGGCTTGAATACTTGCTCGCGTATCGCTCACCACAAATTCAAATTGCACCTCCAATTTTTGTAGGACCTCGATAACAGTCTTGGTGGCACTTGTGGTTGTGGCCCCGATTTGAAGAATCCGTAACTTCTTACCCCGGAAAGCTTCCGTGCATTTGTGACAGCAATTATTACATCATAATATCCGGGACAGAACCCTTGAGGCTTAGGATCTCTCTCAATATCAAGGACCTTTATGGTGACATTTATCTTGCCAAAATCTTCTGTTACGGCTTGAATACTTGCTCGCGTATCGCTCACCACAAATTCAAATTTCACCTCCAATTTTTGTAGGACCTCGATAACGGCCTTGGTGGCACTTGTGCTTGTGGCCCCGATTTGAAGAATCCGTAACTTCTTACCCCGGAAAGCTTCCGTGCATTTGTTGAACACGTTTTCGAAAACGGTAGCTAGCAATTGAATATCCGCTTGCGTTCTGCGAGGTTCTTCAGATTTGACTGTCGTAAATCTTGAATATCTTGACTGAAGTACCTCCAATGGATCAAATTTACCTCGCATAACTGGTAGCAATGAGTCTCCTAAATGTTTCACATAAGCGAAATCGCTTGGCTCCTGCTGAGAATTTTTTTCCAATTCAGCAAGCTCCTCCGTAATTGTATCCAAGGACGGAAGAGCCATCAAAATTTTCCATTCTTCAGCTCCGGTTTTGCTCAACAAGCCCTCCTGCGCAAGAATATCCAGAAGGTTTGCTTTAAATCTCATATCTAATGATGTCATAGGCTGCGGGATCTGAATACTCTCAGCTCCGACAATGGCATCCTTGATGGGAGCCCATCCCAGCTCCAGGAGAGCCTTCAAAATGTATAGGTATGTCAACTTTTCATACGATTTCTCCGCTGCGAGCCTGTCCTGATGGTGCTGGGTAATTAGCTTAATGGCCTGTGAAATCTCATCTTCTGTTAATATTTGGCTGCCATTAGGTAGGAGGTCAGTGTTGTGTGTTAGCTTAGCGACTTCAAGCGGAACCCAATCCTTGGAAATAAATTGTGGAAGCTTCTCGCCCGGGGTTATTGACCTAAGAAATGCAACCTGAGAACTGTGCAGAACAGTCAGAACTTCAATTTCTGCTATTATTTGACCTTCAACTGTAAATACGTATCCGTGGTCTTCGTCCCGAATATGAAAATATACATCTTCTGGGAGATGGGCGTTGTCCTCGCCGTACCAAATAAATTTGTTAATCCCGACTGGTAAAGCAAAGGGCACCTCTTCAAGTCGACACATTTTGTATTCCCAAAAGCATTGTACTAGAGCATCAATTCCGATTGGATGAAAACTAAATTCCCCTTCCTTTGTTTTAACGCATTTCAAACTTCCCAGCATTCCCGTTTTATCTGGGCTTATATGCAATTTCCGCGCACTTCGAAATAATGGGCCCATTTGTATACCGGAAGTATCTAATCGAGTATACATTTCGTCCGTATCTATTTCATTACAACATTCCGATTTGATCTTTTCAATATCTGATTGTTGCAGGGGCGGTGGAATAGAGGACGGAGAAGACTCAAGGTTAAGTGTTGCCCTTACATGCTCCAACCATTCGCCTTCCTCGGATTCACTATAAAAATTTACTTCCAAGTTTGCCCCTTCGTATGCTGCCTTGGTTTGTATCTGCTTCATGGAATCATCCAGGACGCAGGCGCGTAGGACTTGTAGATTCTCAATCACTGGATATTTTATTCCGTATTCTTTTCGGGCGAGAGTTAACAGCATTTCGAGATAGCAAGCTGCCGGAACAATGACATGATCCACAATGGTATGGTCCTGAATATATCCTGTAGAATGGCTGGACAAGTAGTTGTAGAAACGTGTTTCAGAGCTCATAGCTAAGTTCAGTTTCCATCCAAGAAGACTATGAAAATTCTGCTCATGCGTCGCTCCACCAAGTCGTCCGCACCGATTTGAATTAGGGGCGGCCCAACACTTCTTACGATTGAATGTATAATGTGGTAAGTATACCCTTTGACCCGCTGGGTTCAAAATCTGAAAATTTATTTTGGAGTTAGTGGAGACATATATCTTGGCCAAGCTTTCCAGTATTGTTGTCCAGCATCCTTGCCCATTGCGAAGAGTAGGACAGGTCACAATTTCAGAGCCATTGATATTATTTGCCATAAGAAAGTTCAGAAGTATTGGCTGGGGTGAAACTTCTACAAAAACTCTTGCTCCTTTCTGTAGCAAAGAATCAATGGCCCTTGAAAAGGAAACCATTTGTCTGCAGTGATTTTTCCAATAATTAGCATTGATTTCATGAGGTTCTAATTCTCGAATCAACAAACCGGAAACGTATTTGCAGGTTGGTTCTCTCACATCCACTTCACTAGCAATTCGTTCAAACTCGGCCAGAATCGGATCCATGCTTTGACTATGAAATGCGTGCAGAGATGGTAGAACTTTTGATTTCACCCCGGGCTGTTGTTCGTCCAAAAATTGTTTGAATTTAGGGGCTGTTTCAAGTGTAGCTGAAATGACCGTCTGCTCGACGGAATTCATGCAGGCCACATCAATCCATTCTGTTGGATTGGCATCCAAAAAATTTTTTATTAACTCTCTGACCCTTTCTATTGCCGCTCCGACCGCGATCATCCTTCCTTCCGGTAGCTCATCAATTAAAATGGATCTGCAACAAACTAATTTCATTCCATCTTCGAACGATAAAATTCCTGAAGCAACACATGCAGCAAATTCACCAATGCTATGGCCAAGAACATAATCTGGACGAATGCCCAATTCTGTCCAGAGTATGAACAAACAGTATTCAATGGCAAATATTGCTGGTTGACTATACTTGGTTCGGTTTAAATTGATTCCAGTCCCCTCGCCCCAAATAAAAGTTTCAAGACTTATGCCAAGATTATTTTGATAAACGGAACTGCAAGAATCAAAAGCTTCCTTAAAAATATGGTTTGTTTCATATAGGTCACGAGCCATTCCAAAGTATTGGCATCCATGTCCCGTAAAAAGAAAAATTATTGGTTGATGCATTCCCGGTACAATTCCTGATAAGTAGCCAAGCGTACTCAATTTCTGGCTCATATTTGCGCAAGTGCTTCCTAAAAGGGCAATTCGATGAGAGAGGTGGCTCCTTGTTGTATTCGCACTGAACGTAAAGTTAGCCAAATCCAAACTTTCAGATTCCTGTTCCAGTGCCTCTTGATATTTGCCGCGAAGCTTTTCCAGGGCGATTTCATCTTTTGCGGAAATGGTGAGCAAATTTAATTTTGCAACTGGAAACTCCTGGTGGTTTAAATCTTTGGCCACCGCGGTGGCACGTGGTGGCTGTTGAATAACAATATGGACGTTTGTTCCAGTAATACCAAAACAGTTGATTGCGCCAATAAGTTGTCTTGAACTTGTCCAAGAAACCGCTTCAGTTGGTATGACTGCTGGAATTACGTCTAAGTTAATATCAGGGTGAAGTTGTGATTGATGTAAATTGCCTGGTATGACGCCGTTCTTAAGACAAAGCAGCATTTTGATAATTCCCGCAACACCGGCCGCTGCCATTGGATGGCCAATATTCGTCTTGAATGACCCAAGGACTAAGGGCGTTACTCGAAATTTGCTGCCAAAAACATTTGAAATTGCTTTTACCTCAATTGGATCTCCAATTGCTGTCCCTCCAGCATGCGCTTCGACGTAACTTACATCCAAAGGGTCGATTCCAGCAGCTTTGAGTGATTCTCTAATTACGAGCTCCTCACTATTAACGCTTGGAGTTCCGTAACTCGTACTTTTACCGGTATGTTTCAAATACGATCCACGAATGACCCCAATTATGTCATTTCTGTCTCTAAGCGCGTCTTTCAAAAGTTTGAGAACAATTACTCCACATCCTTCGGCTGGTGCAAAACCACTGGCAGATACGTCGAAGGAACGACAGCTCGGAGAAATTAATGCAGAGGGGTATGTAGAGTTTACGTCCACGAGGACGTTCACGCCTCCAGCAATAGCGAGAGAACATTGTCCAAGTCGTAGGTCTGCGCATGCGAGATGAACGGCGACAGCTGAGGAAGCACAAGTTGCTTCGATGGGAATCGACGGGCCAAGTAGGTTAAGAAAGAATGAGAGGCGACCAGTGGCAGCGCTGATTGAATTCCCAACAATTTTGTAAACAGTGTCTTCGGAACTGTCCAACTGTGTTCGGAAGTATTCGTCAC
Organism: Neanura muscorum; assembly: GCA_019775825.1. Classification (NCBI taxonomy): domain Eukaryota; kingdom Metazoa; phylum Arthropoda; class Collembola; order Poduromorpha; family Neanuridae; genus Neanura; species Neanura muscorum. Next base: position 6,092 of record JABASL010000828.1, on the reverse strand, counting down.
TCCCAATTCCTAGGTAAACTCCTGTATTCGTTCCGTTCAGTGATGTTGGAGGAATTCCGGCGTGTTCTAAACTTTCCCAACTCACTTCCAAGAATAATCTGTAATTAAAATAGAACAAGAAATTTTTTAATAATTTTTATCGGCGGTCCAATCAGTCAATCCACTCGATCGATGAACTGAATTCGGAGCAGAAATTTGTAAAATGTTGTGTAGCGAAGCGGTTTTGATAAATCTTAGTTTGTGAAATCAAATCGCAATAGAGCAGTTTGTCATTACCGATGCTGTGGATCAATATATGTTGCTTCCTTTGGACTAATATTAAAAAAGTTGGCATCAAATTCATCCACAGGGCATTTTAGGTAGCCTGAAATTCGAAGCAATAAAAAACCAAATAAGCCTTAATTGTGCAATAATTGTGTCAAATTAATTATAATTTGTCCAAATTAATCGTTAATGAAATTACCGGCAACAAGGTCGCCTTGGCCTGACATAAACCATCGTTCCTTCGGTTTGCTCCTGATTGAATTTTTACCCGAAATGAGATTTGACCAGAATTCATCAATATTATCTGCATCGGGGAAGCGACAGCTCATTCCAATCACAGCAATGTCCATGTTGGAATTCATTTCTACTACAAGCGAAATTTTCTGAAAATTAAGTAAATAATTAATTATTACACATAATTTCCCCTAAGAAAGCTTTAATGTCCACAGTTATTGCGCAAGTATATTTTCGACCAATAAAAATCCTTGTAGATTAAGGCCGATTTGCAGTATAAGTGGCTCTCACTCCACAGTAGCTAAAACAAATAATATTTTTTGAAACTCTTGCATTTCGCGAATCTTACGAAATAAATACTGCATTTTTTGTTTCTGCTTTTTGTTTGCAAGAAGTTTCATTAATTTTAATTCGCAAAAACTCCTTTTCTCAAATTTCTGCAGAATCAGTTTGGAATTCCCAAAAAAAAAATGAACGTATATCCTTAAAGCGTAATTTGGGACTGCATAACACGCTAAAATGTTAACATAACAAATGAATTATTGTAATGCAAATTACATACCTGTAATTTCTCATTCGTTTCAGTTTCAAATGTTGGTCAATCTCTGACGAAGGTTTAGTTTCCTAAAAAAAAAAAACCGTACGAGTTTACATTAGTGGGTGCACTATTTTGTCCAATCACAATAATAACTGTGAACTGGAAATATTGTTCCGACAAAAGCTGTAATAAAACACGAAATTCCCAAGCATACGTAAACCTGGAATTTAATTTATACGTCAAAAATGTGAGATTAATTTTAATGTTTTTCTTGAACCTCATGAAGCTGGACGGGAAACAATCTCAGAAAGCATAAACAAGGAAAGGAAAAAATTTATTTCAAGAAAAGTAAATTCTCAGTTCCCATATTATACTCGATTCCTTTTAGCATTCCATTAAAATTTGTTGGAATTTTTGAACGTTTAAGAGTAAAACAATAAATTTTAGTAGTGCATAATTATGTCAAGAAAAAGTTAAAGTGAGGTTTCCTTCAAATTTTTGCGAGAATATGCGAAATTAACTTCCCAACTTATTTTGTGAAAACAATAGAAAATTAAACGAATTCAAGCGTTCCTTATTGTCAAAATTAATCTTGTGCGTGTGAATTTTGTAAATTTGTCTGTTTTACATTTTTCGAATTACATATTAAACTTCATAGGCTTGGCGGGGATAATTAAGCTATAAAAACTCCGTATTAGAATCCACATTAAAGCCTTGCGTGAATTTCAGAGCGAGTTTTTCCGGGGAATTTCCGTAATTTAAGAATAGTGTACGAGTACGACCTTATATTTACAGAAAGCGACTAAAAAGTTGATTCGATGAAAACTAGATCAAAATTAACTAAACTTACCTGATATTTAGAACTCGAATAACATAATTTTGAACCTTGTTGAATATTTGGCAGCAGCGCTTTTTTTTTGTTTACTTTCACTGATTACATAAATGTTATCTCACATATTAATGGCACAACTAATATGCCTCAATATAAACAAACTTTTTCAAAGTGGTCCTTCCAGTAGAAAGTTCTTACTACAACTGATTATTGATCAGGTTCTTTTCTATCTTAATAATGTGTAGAATAATGGCAAGAAAGTGAAAGGGATTTTAATGGATGACGCTAATTATTAGAAAAACCTGTTCTTTGTGGCTTTTCCACACTCAACCAGAGTCCACGTCTGCCTTGCTGTCTTTCCTTGAGTACAATTCCATTCAAAAGTTCTCAAAGCCACACATTTTTATTTCCTACTCCATCACGTACACCATTTCTAATTGTCCAGTTCTAATTGTGAATATGTACTTTTAAATATTGAGAAAAGCTTGAGAATTTTAAAGAAACGTAACATAAAGCCCGTAATTTTGGTTTCATTAAAAATTAATAACAATAATTGCTCTACAACCTGCAAAAATTTAAACGCTTTATTCTTTTGTATCATAAAAATGAGCTTCCTTCCGGCAACTGCATTTGATGTGTACATTTTAATTGTATAAATGTAACGGAGTCTACAGGTTTTTCTTCAAATTCCAAGTTACGAGTTTCTTTAAGATCAAAATTATACTGTTAATCTTATTTTGAAATATTAAATATCAGGATACCATAATTAATGCCAAGGACCTTGCACAAATTGTGAATAAAAATTTATTAGCATAGGTCAAGAACTTGAAAATAAATTTTTCATAGATGATTACATAAATGCTTTCGATTAAGAGTCGATTAGGGCCTTTCCTATAATTAAACACAATAAGCCAGAAGCCCATCCAAAACATTTACGAATAAAAACGAATTTTTTAATTTCAATTTCCTGAATGTTATTAAATAATTATAACGTTTCCACTACTTATTAAATGCATTTGTTGAAGGTTTTCAATGAATGTGAAAATCCAGTTAACCAACGGTTTATACTTAATAAGAATCTGATTGTAAACAGAAGCGTTTAATGTTGCTTAAGGAAAATATTCATAAAATGGCATATTATCTATGTATAATAATTTACCCGGAAAATAAATATTTTCGTCGTAAATTTTTCCCACAAACACCATATATCTGTCATGAAATTGGTTTGTTCTATAAAATATGAAATTAAATATAAAAAACAAATATAAAAAACAAATAAATATATTTAAAAAGTATCAACTTTGTTCAGATTTTTCCATAGGTTCCCTTCAGTTTGGGAATAAATTTTCAATAAACCAAGCTCCTAGAACTAAATCATTCTGTTTAAAAATGTGTCACCGCCAAGACCAGTTTTGCTTAATGGGGTACCTATTTATTTTTGTCAGAAAAAAAACGAAGAATGGGCAAAAACGAAAAATAAAGCACTATTCACAACTTAAAGCGTTACAGCAAGGCTTTACATACAGCAACATGTTGATGTGAAGTGATCTTCCGCTCTTTTATCGTGTTATCAGCCTCAGTCACCTTTATGAGAAATTTAACAAAATGAGTTACGCGAGAACGATTAATATTAACGTTCTCACGGTAGTTTCCGAAGTTGTTGCTTCCTCATCAGTCAGGCGATTATACCTGTGCAAAATCAGGGTTGTGGATGGTATACTATACTACGAATTATACCTCGCAACAGTTACAGTAGGCAAATTTCGCGTGTTAAAAGCGACCAAATTTAATTTTTGCTACGTATGTCTGATTTTTAGATCAACAGTAAACAATTCAATAAACACATTAAAATCACCATTTCGTCGTCTATTTATTGCTGCCATAGACAACTGCACGATTTTGAAAACATATATTTTGTTTTTAGGGGTAATAGGCGCGTCAACTGCTTTTCTACTGCGATTGGAATCACGAAAACACTTAATACATCAGTTAATTAATGCTGAAAATTCCTCTCTGAAAACAAAATGTATTAGTTGTTATTTAAATCCACGAAGTTTTATGCGCAGGTAGTCCAGTTGAATTTTTTGCATCCAAATAATGAACACATATGTGACTCATTGTTTTGGGCTTGTCATGATGAATGATTTGGGTAAATAGAATACTGGTTTAACAAGGTTTCTGAAATTTCATTATTACCACAAAATAGTACCCTTAGAAGTCTTGGATTTTATATCAAATGTTATATTAAATTCGAACAAAAAGCCTAATAAAAAATAAAGAAAAATGAAATAAGTGTCACAATTTCCAACGTCCTTGTGTGTGAGTTTCAGACATTTTCCTAGGAAAAAAAGTAATTTATTTGATGGCAAATTACATAGAAAACACTCTAATTTACGTTTTAGTGTCATTTGACTTTGACATAAATTCCACAAAATCCCAACCCCAATCTAGGAGGGAAGAAAAAACATAATTTTCCAGGTTGCAATAATTGGTGTTACGTAAATGACAATGATACATGTTGGAATCTCGCCCAAAGGACGAAGGCACAATTCAGCGAGTGCTAAAAAATGTGTCAAACACTTATTAAATAAATTATATTTATTTATATTTATATTATATTTAAATTATTAAAATAAATGATCGTTCTAGTTGCCGAAAGAGTTTAAATGTTGCAAAGTTATTTGTTTACTGTTATACTTTTAAAGATCAGCTTTTTGTTTTACCACGATGGATAATATTATATATATGCATTTTAATTTTAGAATTTTGCTGAAAACGTCGAGTGTAGTCTGGTGGATATTTTTCCTGGACGTCAATAGGGTCTTGTTAATTCTGCGCACGGTCATGCCTGACGCATGAGAAATGTTTACCAATATATTCCGGATGTCTGGAAATGTTGTAGAGTTGTCAATAAATTAATATTATCAACTTTTTTCGACAAACTTTAAAATACTACACAACAAATTCCTGCAGATTCGCTGAGCACTTCCACAACATAACCAAATAAAAGATCAACCTAACTACAGGGCATAACTTGTTTTTTTTATAAGCATGCAATTGAGGACTTCCAAACTCTGTGGAACCGGTTAATTTGCGCCTTAATTTACCTATGAGCTAATAGTGAATGTGGAAAATTTTGGAACTAGTTAAGTTTTAGAAGATACGTAAAAAATTACACGAAGGAGATTAGTGACGATAATTACAGCCTCCATCGATCAAAATTGGGCGTCGTCTCACACAATTTCAATCCACATGTGTTTGATTGATAAATTGATAACCAGGAATTATGGAACGTGTCGTCCTACCACGCGAACCTATGAACCAATATTCACCTTGTTGGCAAGTTTTAAGGAATGGAGTGAAAAGTGCGCAAAATTGAAACCGATACTTATAATTATAATTACAACTTTCGTGTGATCTCTTCCCATTTTTCAAAAAGATTCTGGTGTTAAATTATAATTACGAACTATTGGCGTCATCACGTTCAGCCTTGACAGATCTTGTTGAGCAAATCAAAATCATTCAAACAAATTATCAAATGTAACCTATAAATTTTTACAATACTAATGTTTTATTTATGCTGCATTTTAGAAAGGAGTTTTAGGTTTTTTATTGGTACACAGTGTTCCCGATCTCAAGTAGCAAACTTCAAAAGTACGGACTTATTTTACTACCGGTTCGAAAAATTACAAAATAAATTCAAAGTAGCTTCAATTAGCAGTTTTTATTTATTTTTATATTGTTAATCACTTTAGCCGTGAAAATTTGAAGAATCCGAAATCTCTAAGGAATGAAAAACGGGATGACATTGGAAATGGGAAACACTGCATTTCTCAAATAGTTACTTACTATTAATTCCTCGACGATAATTCGATTTTTCTCAAATCGCAAAAAGGGCATTGCCGAGACGCTGAAAAATAGCTTTAAACTGTTAAGCGAATCAAAATTCTGAAGTAATTTTTCTGAACCTAATAATAATTGCTAATCTCAAAGAGATTTAAAATTTCATGCATAGGCTAGAGACGAAAATTGCTGTTATTTTTGGAAAATCCTGAGACCAAATTTTTCCCCCATCTTCGCCCGTCACCCATAGAAACGAATTGGACAAAGGGTGGTTCACACCAAAGAAACGTGAAAACGAAAACCGTAAAAAAAACACTTCGCGCGCGACTGTAAGATGCAAGGAAAAGCACGCGATACAGATTATCGACGAAAAATGGTCGT
>JABASL010000827.1:0-13681 GCA_019775825.1 Neanura muscorum | reverse complement strand
ATAATAGCTATTGATTACTTCTATATATTTATTTATTTTTAATAAAAATATTTTATATATTTTTTATAGTTTTATATTTATAGTTTTTAATAGATTTTTTACAAAATACTACGAATAAATTATTTAAGATAAATAAATATATAGAAGTAACCAATGCTTCGCCGCAAAAATCGCACCGTGCGTCTGTGAGGATAAGCCGCTGCCAAAGCTGAGAAGTCGTTTTATGGCCAGAATTTCAAAAATTCTTGCCCTTCGTCGCAAGAAAGGCTCCGTTCGTTGGAGGGAACCGGTATCCGACCGAACTCAGAACACATTTCTGGGTCAGAATTTAAAAATTCTCTAGCGGTTTCGCCGCTATAAAGGCACCGTTCGTTTGTAAAAATATGCCGGTGCCCGAGCTCAGAAGACGTTTTCTGGACAGAATTTCAAAAAAAGTCTTGCCCTCTGCCGCAATAAAGGCACCGTTCCTCTGTGAGGATATGCCGCTGCCCTTAGCTCAGAACTCGTTTCCTGGTCGGAATTTCAAAAAAGTTTTTGCGGCTTCGGCGCAATAATGGCGCCATTTGTCGGTGAGAATCAGCTTCTGACCGAGCTCAGTAGACGTTTCCAACTCAGAATTTCAAAAACATTCTAGCGGCTCAATGCACCGTTCTTTAGTGAAAATCGGCTTCCGACCGTGCTCAGAAGTAGTATGCGCGTCAAAAACGTTTATGCGGATTCGCTGCAGTATTAGCAGCATTTGTCGGTAGAAATGCATTTGAGTTCATCCGATTGATATTACGATAAAAGTGGGGAAATAGCCCTGGCGAGCGCCGCAGGCGCGAGCCGGCTTGGACATTTTTGGACAACGGGTTCGGTAGCTGGAATAATTTCCATTAAGCATGTCTGTTTTTCTCATAGTTGCTTGACAAAATTTATCAATTTCAAATTCTGAACCAAACAATTCTTGATAACATAGTAAAAATTTTGAAAACTCCTACGAGATAAAGTTTGAAACTCATGCCAGCTACATGATTCGGTAACCCCAGTAACCCGAGTGATGGGTTAATTTAATTTTACCACAACAATATTTCGTATTGCCTCAAAACTAAAAAAAAATGAAAACGCAAAATTTAGCAAAAATGCTTTTCGAAGCACCATTCTCCCAGGAAATATTTATTTCTCCTAATAAATCCGAACATTTACTGATTTAAATTCACTCATATAATCACATTAAATTTAACTCATCTATATAAACGTGAAATCATTTCGATTTGATTGGGACGGTAGCGTTCGAAGTCCAAAAGAACAGATCCTTGTATTTCCTACGATTTATTGGAAATCAAATCTATCTAGTGCACGATTGATTACGCTTCTAATTTTGCACACAAGCTCGAGCAAACTTTCGAGCACAAGTTTAAGGTTTAGATGATTAGATTTTAGGAAAAGTTGCCCGCAGATATGACACATATGTAGAATTTGTATACATAAAAAATCTAAGCCGTTAGCTTTAACATCGCATACACGATTGTTTACGAAACTTGCTCAAATTTGTTTTTAAATTATTAAATTATTAACAATTCAGTTTCCACACCTAAATCTGAGGTTTTTATTTGCACCATGCGGGTGTAAATTACTTCTAAATTCATCTGGTGTATCTGCAAATTCATTGTCATCTGTCTCTTGCTCATTCGCTATTTCCTTGGCTTTTTCCTATTTCACAAAACTTGGTCAGTTGAAACGGGGATTTCAGTTTGGCTCTTTTTATTATACCCACGGCGTCTGTCATCAAATATTATGTCATTGAATGACCTCTGAATTTTAGAAAAAATAAGCTCGACCTGTAGAGGGGTTATGATTCGTAAACCTAACGCACCTGAACTCCTATGACTCAAGCGATCTATGCATATGGCATGGTAATTGGCCCTACAAATGGTTCTGGTTTATGGTAATTGGTAAGTTATGGTAAAGACTTACCTCAGCTGCAGCAATCGCCGCAGCAAGCTTGTCAGATTCAAGATGAAGATAAATGTCAATAATTTGAGACAAGAAATTTCTTGGTGACAATGTAGATTTCTCTGGCATTAAGCAAAAACTTAAAACTTGGCAAAGATGTATTTTATGAAATGTAATGGCAGCGTCCATAAATGACGTAAACAAAAAATCGTACGAATTAGGACCCAGTGACCCCCTTGTCAACATTTTTTAGCATTATTTCAACATCACTGGGTCGTCAAATTTTAAAGAACCCACCCACCCCTTGTGTATATGTCATTTATGGACGGTTCCTCAATAAACTGAGTATAAAATGTCAACCTAAACGGGCTCTAAACCCTCACCCCGTAGAAACCACGTGTCATTAATTATTGTGTTAATGAATCGGACGAATTCTTTCCATCTTTGTGCTTCGTTCATCATGGTTTTTTCTAAAGAAATCCAAATTATGTTATTTTGTAGGACTCAAATTATGTTGAAAAGAAAATAAACTTAATGATAACTAAATCCATTGGCAATTAAATGGCCATTTGCCTCACTTGTGATAGGCTGATCCCCAGAAATATTTGAAGAATGTATTTATTTCGTATTGTATCCCAAATTTGTCAAAATTTAGTGTGACTTCCTGCGACGTAGACGTCAGTGTAAAATTTCATGAGAGCAACACGAAGATATTTCTCAGCAAAAGGGTGGTGGAGTGCTCGGCTGCTCAGTAAATCCATTTTTTTCCCGTGGTTTTCATAACTAACAATATTTTAACCTAATAAAAATGAATCTAATTATAAATTTAAGCAGTATTAAAATCCTTTGGATTGTTTGGTTAAGTTTTTAATGTTTCCTATGTTAGATTCCGCAACTTCCTTAGGTTATGGTCTGGTTTTAGGTTTAGTTGTTTCCATTAGTGCTTTCCCTTATGTAATATAGGTCTTCACGTATTCTTATAAGTTATATTTTTACCAATTTCCCTTTGAGAAATGAATTGTGAAAATATTTTGCCGAGAGCAAAGTAGAACCTAAATGCAAAAGTGCAAAACTCAAAGCGGAAACACTGAATTCTATACTTTTTCAAACTAGCATAACTGGAAAAGAGTGAAAATGAAATTGGGCAAAAGGGTTAAAATAAAACTATTCAGCTGGCATTTGCCGCCCCCTTACAAAAACAGGCGCTATTTGTTTCGGCAAATTTGGTCACACGTACAGTGGTGGCAGTGGATGGCAACGTTTATCGCCATTGCTGGTTGCATCTGCCTATCAGATATGAATCCGGCAACAGTATAAATGAGTCATCTCCTCCGGGAATCTTTAAATATATCCTAATCATGAAACATAAATCCTAAAAACCGAACAGGGAAGGAAAATCCTAAATACTGAAAAAAGAACGGAAATCCCTAATACGAAGAAAAGCCCTTAAACTCCCCTCCCACAAAAAAAGAACCACTTAAAAACCAACAAGTGAAGGGAAACCAGAATAGAGAAGAAAACCGTTTTTGAAGCGGTTATGAATTCACTGCATGAGTAGGATAGTGACGAAGCAAATCGATAGTGCAAACAGACACACCTGTTTTTTGCATAACAGCTCGATCGAAATCGACTTTAGTCTGACCGAGGATCATGCTGTGAGTACTATAGCACTCAAAAAAGAAAGAAAGTGGACAATATTTGTGTAGGGCCGTCGAAATTTGGGAATAAAAATGTCATCAATATTTTCTATTTTCTAAAATACAAAATACACATAAATATTTTGGGTTTTTGCTTAAATATATATGTACATCTTTTGCAATTCTATCGTTCATACTGATCCGCTGCCTGTATATATATAATTGATGCAAAAGGTTTTACTAATGAAAATCTAGAAAAAGTTGTGTTAACCATTAACCACACCATGTAGATATTTTAATCAGAAATTCTAAAAAAAAAAGTGAAAAACAAGCCTACTTACAAGGTGGTGGCACGAGGTGCAACTTTCCGAATCATTTAAAATTAGCTACTACCCGTAACGAACCCCAGATGACCTCCAATATTTCTTGGATTTTCACCAACAAAATTGGCCATAAGTCGATAAAAACTCAAAACATCTCGAATGCTTGTGGGATTTGACCTATGGTTTCCGAAGCGTTACGACGACCACGCTACGGAACGTTTTGAATATTTTATAACGCGGTTTCGCACATCATTCCTGAATTTTTTCAAACAGTCAAAATGTTTGTAATTGGGGATTTCCATCAAAGATAGACTCCTTTTGAGAACAAATCCACCTCTTCTGTACTCTACGATTACGCATAGCTATTCAGTTCCATACTCTGTCGTTGAGACTGCGAATTCAAACACAGTTTCTGCCACAAACGATTCCGTTCTTATGGAATCTTGGAGAAAGTAGGACCAAAATATATTTTTGGAACTTTTGAAAGTTTTCTATCGCAAAAAAACATGAATAAATGAACCACACAATAAGTTTATCTAATTTTTATGCTCCGAATGTGACGAGTTAATTTTGTCGTGCGAAACCGTGGAAACACATGTTTTTACACTTTTGACCAGGAAAGAGGGGTCAAAAGTCAAAATGTCCAAAATAAAACAATTTCATTTCCGTGATACCTACAAATACTGAAGAGGCCCTTTTTGCCATTTTTTTAAAATCGTGAAGCGAACTGATTAGCTCGTATGCTAGCTTATGAAGGTTCCTAACAGTGTAGTAAACATACTAACCCTAAAAGGCACTATGCACAATAATAATACAACGACTGTAAGCACAGAGTTTCCGCTATAAAAGGTGAAAGAATGATAGAATGCTACTCCGATTTTCCGAGGCATCACTAACTCTATATAACTCTTTAATCGTTGGTGCTTCGTCCATAAAAAGTGTTTCAAAAATCAAGCGCTCTAGGTGCTCAAGAAATTTTCCAATTTTTTCAGTTTTTGTTTAGGTTATTGAAGTGATAGTTTGATAAAAAGTAATGACATGAGAGCCGTAGCGTGAAAATTAGGGACCTGGTGAATAGGAGTCGCCGGGCAGCTTTAAAAATATGGTTCAAATCCTTATTTTTTGGTAATGAAGTAAGTGCTTAATTTACAACAAAATATGTGTCTAAGTAATGCTTGAAGTCCTTCAACATAAAAACACCACTTATGTAATAAACAAATAAACCGTTGGGAACGCACGTAACGAAGACGGAGCCAGAAGGTATTTAAACCATTAGATGATGCGATAATTCTGTTGGAATTATTTTTGAACTTATGAGACAACAATATAAACAAAGAGCCTTTAGAGCGGTTTACATTGGACTTTTCAACTTACTTTTTTAATCCCCCTCCCGTCTTGTTTGACATGGCACAAGGATGTGGTCAAACGTCAACCATTCCATACCATAGCCCTAAAGGAATTGGGTTGCATGGTTCAAACCCCGATTTTTGAAAACAAATTCCGTCAAATTTTCTATTAGTATCAGAAACACTGTTACTAGATTAATTTTGTCCTTTGCGGGGCTACCAAAGGCAACCGAAGTGAGAAGCCCTTGAATGCTAGTGCGAGCCATTTTCAAACCTGTTGACGCCGTAAACCGAAAACCTTTGAAGGAATTTGAAAAGACAAAGTCCAAATGCTCGAACGTTTCTCAAGAATGCTCCCTGGACAATGGAAAACGCCCGGACAGAATGACGCTGGTGCCATAGAAGCGAGAACAACCCCTAGTTTGCAACTACACCTGCACCTGTAGTTTTGCTCACAGTTACCTTAAATGAACATCTAAAACGGCGAGTGCTGCGGCAAAGCGCGGTGAACAGCGGAAACACACCAAGTGCGACGCCATCCCCTCAAATCGCTTCATTTTTCATCCAGTGGCTCAACAAACGCGGGGGAATTATTGTACATGAAGAGAAAGATATTATCAGGGAAATTCAAAGAGGAATTACCGAAGTAACAGGAGAAAAGCGAGCCACGGCTTTCTTATACTGGCGGATGAGCGTAGCATTACGTTGAGGCAACGTGGCCGCCATTCGTGGCTCACTCGCACTCCATACTGGCAAAGAGCTCAACGAAATTTATTACCTCTGAGTCTCAACAACGCTTCTCCATCGTTTTTCTTTCGTTCTATCTTTCAATTTTGCATTCCTTTTACACACCTTTAATATTTATGTAATTTGCATTGTATCATACGGGAGTTGCGACGGAATAAACTCTTTGATTTGGAAGTAGTAAAGCTCTTAATCATAAAATAATTGAGCAGTTTGGAAGGTCTTAACAAAAAAAAACCCAATTCCCACCCATTTAACATTACAGACCAATGTCAAACCATTTGTTGTTATTAAGCCAATGATGCACAAATGAGCCATGGGCAACAAGGGAAAATTCACTTTAATTTACACCGAAATTTACCCTACAGTGCTAGGTGGCAACATGGTGAAAATGCCAGCCGAGAATTGATTCACAAGGCTGCACTAAATTATTTGCAAATTTGAAAACCTTGGTCTATAGCTTAGAGCTACTAAACTTTCACCTTTGTTACTTAAGAGTTTTCTATATCATTGCAGATGCACCTTTTCGCCCTCCTCCTCTGGCTTTTTTTTCAAATGTTTGGAAGGGGTCATGAATCATTCATCAACCCAAAGACAACTTTGGGTAAAAAAAGGTTATTTTTCACACCAAACTCCTGTTTGCCCTATCGCTTTTTGCGATCTTGTGCCCAAATTTTGTTACCTGCGTAGTAACTCGGCTTCCTAAGAAAAGTGGTCCTTTAAAGAGTAGCTCACCTTCTCCAAAGCCAGTTCAGAATACTTTTCTAAACTAATTAAGCTGTACTTTACAAGGTCTTGTTATTTCAGAACAATGTGAAACTTCGTGCGCACACTGCCTGTGATGACACTTGAAACGTACGGGGTGGCAATTAACGATTGCCCCCTATGTATCTCCAGAACCACTTAACACAACCTTAAGTCCAATACACCAAAATAAAGCTGGTGCGAATCTAGGTCTCTAGCATGAAATTTAATATAATCCAAGAGAGCATGCACAAGTTATCGCATAAAGAGCTAAAATAAGAAGCCTTTGAGAAAATTTAAACAGAGAGGTTACTACTTCGCAACTTAAAATTTAAGGGTATTAACCCAATAAAATTATTGTATTCCTATAGCTTAAACGATCAGGACTTGGTGATAGAAGACCAATTTTGCAGTTAACCCTTGCCAATGCACGCCCTAGACCAGAGAATAATAATCAATGGGATCAATTCAAAATTCAATCAATTCATCCCGTACCTGATTCTAGCAATTAATTAGCACCTGGATGAGAAGTCATCTACAATGTTGCCACCTGTAAATTTGTTAACTCCAAAACTTTTCAAATTCAAAATTAAATAATATATAACTATTTAATAATCAAAAACATGATAAAATAATAAAATAACTAAAAACAATTAATTAAATAAATAATTCAATATAGTATTCACACCATAATAAGTGTTCACTAATGATGGCAACAATGTAGATGAAAAGTCATCTAGGGGAGCCATTTTTGCAAGAAAACGCCTGGATGAAAAGTCAACACACTGACTAATTTTCGCAATTTTAAAGTGTTCTGAGCGTTTTTTTAAATTTTAAAAACGCTTAGCGACAACATTTTTGAACAAAAACGTTCGATTTTTTTTAAAAGAGTTTGCAAACCCCTTGGAAGGAGAATCCATGGAGTTTGGTCCACTTTGAAATTAATTAAATGGGTAAAATTGCTGGAGCTTTGCAAACGGACGAGCTAGGCGGACGTGTTTTTTTTTGGTGCTCTTCTCAACTCTTAGGACAATAATATCTAATTGGACAATAACCTCTTGAATAGTGAATAGTGTTCTTCAACCGGGCAAGGATAAGAGTTTCGAATCCAATTCAAGGAATTCACCATAGTGAACCGACGCATAGTGAATCCACCCATAGTGAATTGAACCATAGTGAATCGACCCATAGTGAATCGACGCATAGGGTGTTCTAATGGAGCTTTATATTACGGTGTTCTAATGGAGCTTTATACTACGGTGTTCTAATGGAGCTTTATACTACGGTGTTCTAATGGAGCTTTATATTACGGTGTTCTAACGGAGCTTTATGTTACGGTGTTCTAATTGAGCTTTATATTACGGTGTTCTAATGGAGCTTTATACTACGGTGTTCTAACGGAGCTTTATATGACTGTGTTCTAATGGAGCTTTATATTACGGCGTTCTAATGGAGATTTACATTACGGTGTTCTAATGGTGCTTTATATAACGGTGTACTAAATGGAGCTTTTCAGTGGAACTATTCAATGGAGCTTTTGAACAATGCTTTACAATGGAGCTTTTGAATGGCGCTTTTAAATACCGTTTTTGAATGGCGTTTTGCATTACCGTTTTTGAATAGCGCTTTTGCATACCGTTTTTGAATGGCGTTTTTGAATACGGTTTTTGAATAGCGCTTTTGTATACCGTTTTTGAATAGCGTGTTTTAATAGCGCTTTTGAATAGCGCTATTCAATTGGATTTGTCAACAGAGCTTTTCAACGAAGGCCGTTTACGGAGTCCTTCAGCGGAGTCCTTCAATAGAAATTCTCAGTAGCGCCTCCAAATTGAGTTTCTCAACGGGATCCTTCAGTTACCCGAAGTCTTAGTGAGGTGCTCAACCCGTGAGTGAATGTGATGTTTGTTGGGGTGAGTCGTGGTGGTCACCAACGTTTTTGAACTACGCCCGTTGGTGAGTGTATTAAGTGTTGGGGTGCTCCGCCCGGTGAGTGAGCGTATAAGACAAGTAAGGACATCCCTCTGTGTACTCCGATCCACGCCCGGTGCCCCCTGACGATATAACAATTTTCATGACATATAACTTTATTTATCCGACAGACCAGAGACCTGATCGCAGTTCTGTCGTCCCAACACCGGGCTTATGTCGAATAAAGACCAACTCCGAAGGCCTTCCGTTATTCCCCAGATACAGGTGGACGACACAAGGATATTCATTGACAGCCCAAGGACCCCACGTACTCCCCCGCAGCCGCGCACAACAACACTGAACGTCCAATCGAACATTACCGACTGCTTCTACACATCCAAAGAAGCAAAGAGAGGCGCCAAAAGGCCATCGACCACCCACAGCCCATCAACCCCACCTACCAAATCGCAAAAGATGGCTCCTGTACTCCCACAACAAGATAGCGAGCAAACCGAGTCCTGACCTCATTCTGAAATATCTGCAGGAAATGGAGAAAAGGACCAATGAAAACCTCCAAGACATGGAAAAAAGGACAAAAGAGGGCCTCCGAACTATGGAAGCAAAAGCCAATGAGAGACAGGAACAACGCCACCAAGAGATAGTGAGCAAAATCGACAACTTGGGGGTTGAAATCAACCAACTGAAAAGAAAGAGTCACCGTGCTTGAAGATGACCACTCGGCGACAAATAAGGATGTTCGATCAGTCAAAGTCTTGCTCGCAAATCACATGTGATCGGGTGGATCGACTTAGGATCGAACAAGCTAGAACGATCGACGAGGTTCGTAGACCCAACATGTTGCTTATGGGAATGCCAGAAGGGCAAAAAGAAGAGAAAGAACTCATCTTGGCCGCGAAGACCTTCATAAGATCAGCCACAAGCATCACCGCGGAAATCTCAGGAGCCTTCCGTTTCCCGAAGCGAGATACCTCAAAGATTCAGCCAGTGAAAGTGTCTACTCCAGATCTCCCTACCAGAAACCAGATTCTCGAGACAACACTCTCCAACGCTAGACCTGGACAACCACCTTCTATTAAGCCAGACCTGACAGCGATCACGAGGCAGCTACTTTAGAAGAGGTACAAAGCCCGGCAGGGTAAACAAGATAGACAATGGAGACCAGAAGGACCCAGCACGATTGGTTATGAATTCGGTCGCCCACCTGCCACCTTGGGAAACACAGGAAGAGGAGGCTCCTCCTGACGCCAAGCCAAGTCATACCACCTAACCGATGCGGACCAACAGGCAGAATTATTCAACGCCCCGGGTTCCATTCTTTTCCATAACACTACAGGCATAAAAAGCGAGAATAACGATTACTTTCTTGACATCATCAAATGCAACCCCACTATCATATGCTTTTGTGAAACGATCTCCGCATCCCCCGAATACAAAAACTCCGTTCTTGCCAGATATGAGCTCCACGTCATCCCCGCTGCAAAGTCTGCCAGCAAACTGGGAGGCAGGCCTTCAGGTGGCTTTATCTTTGGTTGCCTGAAAACATCAGGATGGGAAATTTCGCTACTAAACACACCCACGAATGCTATTTTTCTCGAGTGCAAGGTGACCAATTCTGTACTCCTTGTCATTTTATTTTACCTACCACCTGACCAGACACACTTCCCCCGCCTTAAAGCGTTGCTGGATGAAGTTGAGGGGCAAAAAATCCGCTTTCAAAAGATTATACTTATGGGAGATAGTAATGCGCGCATCGGCAACAAGAATACCATAATGGGAACACCACTAGAAAGCAAAGACTCCTCCTTAAACGCACGAGGGGAAAATCTTCTTAGGCTTGCTGAAGAACATGACATGCAAATAGGAAACGGGGCTTTACAGGGCGACCACCTTGGCAAACTAACCTACCTTTCCCAGGGAAGCCAAAGAGCCCTTCCAGGCGGTAGTGCAATTGACATATTAATGTTCACCACACTAGTACAGCCCTTTATCCGAAAATTAGAAGTACTAGAAACATGCAATACGGGTCACTTCCCTATTCTCACTTCGCTCTATTTTGACACCAGAATATCGGCGCCAAAGCGCCGATATAACGAAGCGGAGAATGGTTATTCCAAAAGACGTAGGTAAGCTTACCGAACTGAGTAACAACATTGAGGAACTGATATGTAACCAGGGAAACGTTGCAGATCCTATTATATCAGTCATAAAATTTGCTTGCCAGAAGATGTCTCTAATCAAAGACACCAAACCCTTCTCAAGAAGTCCAAGTTGGTTCGATAGGGAATGTCGCACCCTCAAGTTCCGAAAGAACAAAGCGCTCAGACAATTTCGGAGAGTCCCCTCCCCCACAACACAAAAGAAAAAAGGACTCCTCCAAACATACCTAACTCTGAACTACCAGTACAAGGAGTTAATTAAATCTAAGTTGGATGGTATGTACGAAAATCGCGAAGCATCTCTCCTTAACATACGCAACCCCCAAAAGTTTTGGGAAACAGTGAAGAACTCCCGAACCCGTGAAGTTGCTTGCACTCCGCCAATTAGCACTCAAAAATGGTACTCATATTTCTCTGAAGTATTCAACCCAGAAAAACAGGTTGTTGTCCCGGTCCCAGATGTTACCCAGTGTGAACCATGCCCCACACTAGACGTCACATTCTCAATATTGGAGCTTATCACGACAATGCGAATGCTCAAAAGAAGAAAGGTACCTTGTCCAGATCTCGTTCCAAACGAAATATGGCAGCTCTTCAGTCCAAAGTCACTCTAAAAGTTATGCTCAACATTCCAGAATGTGTTCGACTCCGGCATAGTCCCTCCCAGTTGGTGTAAGGTGCTCGTCTATCCTATTCACAAAAAAAGAACCCTGGAAGGCCCGGCAAATTATCAGCCTATATCCCTACTCAACACAGTGCTAAAGTTGTTCAAGAGTGTACTCACGAGAAGGCTCAATAAATTGGTCGAGTTAAATAACAAGATTTATCCGTTGCAAGCTGGTTTTAGGAAACAAAGATCGACTTTAGATCTTTATCCTCAACTCGACCATTTAACAACACCTGATCAAAGGGAAAAAACTGTACGTATGTTTCGTAGACCTTAAGCAGGCTTTCGACACGCCTAACCACAACATCCTCTGGACAACCCTTCAAAAACAAGGTGCGTCGGGAAAACTCATCCGGGTTCTCGAATCTATTTACGGGCAAGCGACAGCAAAAGTTACGACAGGTGATGGAACCACAACTGAAGAAATTAAAATTGCAAAAGGAGTTCTACAAGGCGAATCGGCAAGCTCGTCACTCTTCAACTTATTTATGGAAGGCCTCTCAAGGAAATTTGCTTGGTTGAAGATTCTAGGCCCAACAAATAGCGGGCATTTCCATCCATCATCTCCTTTTTNACGACAGGTGTTGGAACCACAACTGAAGAAATTAAAATTGCAAAAGGAGTACTACAAGGCGAATCGGCAAGCCCGTCACTCTTCAACCTATTTATGGAAGGCCTCTCAAGGAAATTTGCTTGGTTACAGATTCTAGGCCCAAAAATAGCGGGCATCTCCATCCATCATCTCCTTTTTGCAGACGATTTAGCTATAATTGCTAAGCTAATAGTTGTTGGCTCAACCACAACATTCTCCTCAACTGGAAAAAGTGGACCAATCTCGGAGCGTTCGACTACGCCCAATGCAAATTCTGTGG
The DNA here is from genome assembly GCA_019775825.1 of Neanura muscorum. Lineage (NCBI taxonomy): Eukaryota > Metazoa > Arthropoda > Collembola > Poduromorpha > Neanuridae > Neanura > Neanura muscorum. The sequence continues at coordinate 1,328 of JABASL010000827.1, read as the reverse complement.
TGACCAACTCTCCCTGACCCATGTTCATGTACTGCAACATTACCCCTCAACACTACCCGAAAAAGGGAAACTTAGTCGGCTCATTACAACGTCAAATATTCTNCTGCAACATTGCCCCTCAACACTACCAGAAAGAAGGAAACTTAGTCGCCTCATGCCAACGTCAGATATTCTTGAAGAAGCTTGTGTTAAACTACTGCCAATTAACAATTATTATTCGCTCGTAAATTACATGTACAAGGCTCTAAAACCATTTGAACTGGAGAACTAATTTTAAACAACAATTTTAAACAATAATTCCAACAATAATTTTAAACAATAATTCTAATAATAATTTTAAACAACACTACTAATAATAATTTTAATTTAATTTTCACTGAATTTAAACAAATCTTACAAACCCTGTACCATCCAACCTAAATTTAATTAACTTGGGATCAAGTTACACCCCAATGTAGTAATAATACTTACTCTCAGACATTAATGTAAACCGGTACCCGACAATTGAGACACTGAAATTGATATGGCTAGAAGCCCAAATCAAATAAACTGATTGATTGATTGATATATCGAAGGTCAAAGGTCAACTACCAACCCCAATTGACCTTCTGGAACCACGTTGTAACTTACCGTTCAAATCCAGTGAATCTTGGATGGCGATATTTTTGTGACATAAAAATACTGGCATTCCAAGCACCCTTGAAAAATAGAGGTAGGAACGTAATCAGTACCTTGACCCTGACCTTGACCTTGAATTGACCCAACTTACGTCAATATGACGCCAAAGTCCATATTTTTCACTAATATCAGCGATATCTTTGATAGGGTCAAAGGGTCCAAAGACTGTTGTTCCTGCCGTGCAATTGACAAAATACGGTGCTTTTCCCTCAGCCTTGGCTTTCCCCGCTGGGCGCTCCAATTCTGATGGAATCATTTGACCCCTGAAAATTAAAAGGCCAATGTTATTTTAATTGCAAAGGTCAAAATCACAGTTTGTGATTTATATAAAATCGAACACAGCCGTGACTCGGCGTCGGTTACAAATTAATTTAAAACTATGTAGCAGATTTTCATTTAGTTCAAAAGGTAACATTGCGGTTGGAATTCGGATGTTTACTCGGATTTTGGTTGGTAGGAAATCTTACCCATGGGGATCTGGCGGTAAGATTGGGTTTTTGATGGGGTGATAAATAGGGATTATGGGGGTTTTGGGGTATTTTTCTTGCCTAGTGCTAGAATAGAATCTGTTTGGGGAAATTCAATGATTTCTCGCATTTTCTTCAAGACGAAATTTTCCATTAGGGTGAAAACTGGAGCAATTTCATAGG
>JABASL010000826.1:0-13682 GCA_019775825.1 Neanura muscorum | reverse complement strand
AAATTTTTCATCCGGCGATGTCAAAATACAAATCTAGCGGTCAAAATTTTCCATCAAGCGAGGTCAAAATACCCATCTAGCAGTCAAAGTTTTCTATAGAGCGGTCAGAAAATACACAGTTAGTGGGTCATACCCTTCTGTTAGCGGTGAAACTTTTACCGGTAGGTGCGTATTTTATAACTGATAACTAAAATGTTTGACCACCCGCTGTGTACTTTCTGACCGCTCGATGGAAAATTTTGACCGCTAGATGTGCATTGTGACATCGCTCGATGGAACATTTTTACCGCTAGATGTGTATTTTCTAACCGCCAAGTAAAGGTGTTGGGCCACTAGCAGTGAATTTTTTGACCACTCGATGAAAAATTTTGACCGCTTAATGCGTATTTTGGTATCGCTCGATGGAAATTTGGACCGCTAGATATGTATTTTTAGACCGCTAAAACTGAAATGAAGTAAAAGACATAAAACTGAGTGGTTCTAGACTGTTTTTAGACTGAGACTGGTATGAAACTGGTTTGAGACTGAGACTGAGACTGGTTTGAGACTGGGTTTTAGCCCTACCCTCTTAAGGAATAGAATTTTCATTTGTTTTCTTTTTTGCTATAATATATCTTGCTATTCCAATAATTCCGCCAACAAGGGCTCCGATTCCGGCCCCAATAAGAAAGTGTTCTACCCACGAATCCATAGGGTTTGCAGTAACCGAAATATGAATTGCTACATCAATTATTTATTATATCCTTTTAATTCACGTCAACTCGGCCAACGAACAACGTTTGATTACTAGTCTAGACTGGTTAAAGCTCAGCAACCACTTTTATCTTACTTATCTCGTCCTACGATTAGTTCTGTAACACGTCACGACTATTATCACTCCAGCACAGGAAGTTCGTCATTTCCATAGAGCTAAACAAGTTTTAAGTACCCGATTACCACCAAACAAATGAAAATTTCCTAAAAATTGTGGAACTGATAATAAGTAGTCGTTAAATAAGGACAAGGACGTCACGCAGAGGGGGGGGGGGGCAGACAAAAATGTGACATATTGTGGAACGGGGGCTCCCTTATTCTGCAGTGTGACACATAACTCTCGCATTAACGCCTACAGCTAAAGGATGTTTTAAATTGTAAAGGGAAATTATCTGTTTTTGAAATATTAGTGATTTCAACTACCCTGTGCTTTGCATTTGCTAACCCCCAATTTTCTGATTTTCCTTCTTTTTTTCACATTAGACGGAGAGGGGAAGTAGAAGATGGAAAATTTAAAAATTGGCAGTTAGCATATGACCATACGGTATAATTATTGATTGTTGTTGATAAATTATTATTTCATTTCTTTTATTGCCTACATCTAAAGGATGTTTTAAATTGTAAAGGGAAATTATCTGTTGTTGAAATATTAGTGATTTCAACTACCTTGTGGTCATTTGCTAACTGCCAATTTTTTTATTTTCCCTCTTCTTTCACATATGAGACAGAGAGGGGAAGTAGAAGATGGAAAATCTAAAAATTGGCAGCTAGCATATGACCATACGGTATAACTATTGATTGGTGTAGATAAACTATTATTTCATTTCTTTTATAATAATCAGCATGGTTCCATCCGTGAAAACCCCTCTTCTGATTGGGGGAGAGGAAGGGGGATGGCTCTTGTGACGGAAGTGTAACCAGGAGAGGGCGTTAATTAAATTACCTATTTTCGCGTGACGTCCTCATTGACGTCCCAAACCCCTAACCTTACTCCAATAAAAATTAAAGTGGGTACAAAGTGCATACAAAGTAAATTTTTAATTTATTTCATCATTTCTTGTTGTTCACAAGAAAGCTGATAACAAATTAACACAATGATTACAATTTTTCGGCTAATCTTATTTGCTTTATGTAAATTATTTTAGAATTCAATTTACATAATTTTAATTATTAAGCTTAAATTATCAAACACGCGTCACATTCTGTTTTGTTTTGTGTGAATAATTGTTTTTTTCATTCAATTGGAAATTTTTAGTAAACGAAATATACTTATTGAAGGTCGTGTTTAATTAATGAGGTTTAGGTTTATTAATTTTTAAAGTTTAGGTTAGCTAGTTTAAATAAGGTTAACTATATGTACCTTGTATGCGTAAATTTCTTCTGGTAGTTTTTACAAGATTTTACGGAATAGAGTTTTCATTTGGTTTCTTTTTTGCTATCACGTATTTAGCAATTCCGACAATTAGGCCGACAACTGCTCCTACTCCTGCTCCAATAAGCACAGCTTGTAGCCACGAATCCATCGTCTACTGCTGTAGCTGAAATACTGATGTAGTTGAAATACTGCTGCAGCTGAAATACTGATGTAGCTGAAATACTGCTGTAGCTGAAGTACTGATGTAGCTGAAATACTGTTGTATCTGAAATGCAGCTGTAGCTGAAAGCTGTATAAGTTATTACCAAGTAACAATAAACTTTTATGCTACTTCTACTTCTGCTAGCAACAACGTTTGTAAAGCAACCCAAGTGACAAATGCTCAGCCACACCTTCTATCTTATCTGGACGTTAGATTAATTCTGTGACGCGTTCAGCAGAATTATCCGTCCAACACAGGGAGTTTGTCATTTCCAGTTTGGTAGATTTTAAATTTGACGCACATACGACGATGTTGCTAGTATTCCATGAACCGTTGTAAAACACATATAAAAGTGTAGCGAAGTTATGCTGTTGGTAGACAGACGGACAGAACGTTATCATGAAATTGTTTTACGGGATATTGAATCTAAACAAATCCGATTTAGTTTGTGTTTTCAGAGGTTTGCTTACATTGGCTTTGGTCGTGAAGGGAAGGTCAAAGGTGGACGTCTAAAAAATTTCTTCGGCCCGCTGAGAGGAAACACTTTTGTGCGGGTCATTTTTAGTATTTCCAGAAAAATAGCTTATTTCTAAATAGAATAGAGTTGAAAGTTGACCAATTATATGTTGACCTAGGTCCAACCGTATTCAATACTGAACCGTTTGACAATCCCTACTATCCAAAGCATCAAAGAAATACGAAGTTGCTGGAGAGGTTTTCAAGATCCACCGGGTTTGGCAGCGAATGAAAAGTCAAAGGTCAATGGGTCACAAAAAAATTTTAATGTCTCGATGAGAGGAATAACTTTTGTAAGGGTCGGTACAATTGTCGACCTTCAAATTTGCCTCGGAAGGATGTGACCCAGATCAACATTGTTCAACACTAAAACGGTTCAAGAGCCATACAATTCAGAAAACAGAATGGAAACTTGTTCTGTAGGTACACACGCCTGACAGAAAGCCGCAACATGACGGATCGTACATTCGCAAAAAGTAGCTACGCTATGGTACGCTACTTAATAAAAAGCTAAAACTAGTGTACAACTTCTGCGTGTTCAATTTAATTTGCTGTTTTAAACAATTTGTCACATAGGGTTATCTCACAAGGGGCGGAATGAAAAAGATGGAAAGAGGGTGGAAACATTTTTGTGCGATCTGTGGGAATCCTTGTAATAATAAAGTCTTTGAACATTCACACTCACAAGCATGTGGTACGGAGTGTAACTGCCCTAATCCCGGAAAATTCTTACACAGCGTCTGATCTCTGAAGAGAACGACCCCCCAATTTTCTCTCGACTTTAACCAACAAAATTTTTATATATTCAAACTGCTTATACGTTACTTTTTACTTTTGCTTTACGTTAAAAGTATACTCAAATGCTTTTAACAATTTGGGTAAAAAATGTGCAAGGAAATATGCTAATAAAATTGATAAAATAACGTGAAAACGCGATACTAAAAAATTCAACGTCATTGCGGTTGGAAGCTTTTCAATGCAAAGTTTCTTCGCTGAAAAGAATTTTAAACCGGAGGGGTTGAAAACCACGCTAATTTTCGAAACTTTAGAAAATGGGGTTCAAATTCAAAATACTTGATTTAAATAAACTTAAAACTAATTCAAAATACCATTGTCTTAATCACATAATGATTTTGAATTTTTCAAGGTTTCTGGACTGTCTGCCTATTTTTTCGGCCAATATCGAGGATGAATTAGGGGCTCAAGTTTCAAGCGATCCGGAGAGAATCACTATTCTTGTATTAAAATAATATAGACATTCTATTTTTGTAACCCTAATCTTAGGTAAAATGAATTCCTGTATTACATTTTTGATATTTTAGTGTACTTGGCCTTGAATTTTAACAATTCTGGGTGCTGCAACAGTGGGCTTCTTAAAGTTCCACATGTCCAGCATACTTATAAGGATTCTTGTAATATCTCAAAAGGACCTCAAAAGTTTGCAAAGCTTAAATTAGGTTTAATTTAGGTTAGGTTATCGAAGATAACCTAACCTAGATTGGTAAATCGGTGGCTACTCAAATTTTACCCGAAGCTTGTTTAAAATAATTTCGTGGGCTTCTTAGGTTGTCCAAAACCAAAATGACTGTAAAATTTGAACAAAATTAGGTTAAGGTTGGGTTCTATAACGTATTTTAAACCAAGCGTGTTATATTTGCTTTTGGAGTTTTTTGGGTGTTACTAATTTGCGCCCTTTTTGCGCCCCAAAAAATCCATTTTGCGCCCCTCAAAAACCTCGCAGTGTTGCCATCATTTCTATTGCTAAGTAGCTATATGATGGGGCGCAAAATGGCTAGGGCGCAAAATGGCTAAGGCGCAAAAATGGCTAGAAGCAGGCATATTCTTCTTAAGGAGCGAACAAATACCTGGGGGAATGACAGTGTAAAATGGCTAGAATGCAGAATACCGAGGGCGCAAAATGGCTAGGGCGCAAAATGGCTAGGGCCATTCTCTATTTTCAGCTTTCTCTATTTTTTGTTTGGAGTTAGACGAGTTTGGCTTTGGCAAAATACCGTGTAATAGTTGAACTTTGTAGCCACATTCTTAATTATGCTTGAAATTAAGTTAAATAACATAAATTGGCACACTGTCCAAATTTGGCCCAAGTACCCAATTGGGATAATTTGGCGCTTGTTGTCATTTATTTTTATAAATATTTTCGTCATTTCTCCGGTTCAGTAAATTGAGATTTCCACATTTCCCGATTGCGATTGCTACGTTAAAATTAAATTAGTTTTCGTCTCCCTTTGTTTACCTTAATAAAAATATTTTAATCGAATAGATGTGCGTGGTTCCAATAAAAATTATCTCGCAATAGCACGTTAACTAAATTCATTATTTACCTGTCCCCGTCTTGGATCCACAGGTGCCTTCGTCGAAATCAGTTGATGGTTTTCCCCATTTCCTAAATTTTGCAGAATTCGGCAAGCAATAGGAAATTGCAATTCTGCTAAGCTCGTGTCAAATATGACAGACATTTCTAAATCACTGGCTACACCGCAAGAACAAATACAATATCTTCTATTATAGATTCTTTTGTTTGGGGTAGGCCTGAATTAAAATAAAAAGTAGTTTATTTTAGCCACACCTTAACAAATCAGAAAGAGATCACGAGGAGAAGAAAAGAAGAAAGCAAGAAAAAGACAAAGAAGGAACAAGGGTAAGAAATTTACTAAGCGTCATATCAGGATAAAAATGTGAAGTTTACAAATAACTCTTTCTATTAGACTGGAGAAAACATATTACATAGAAATTATATACCACATTTCTGAACCTATGCTATGAATCCGCTAGGTACGGAATTTAGTGTCCCAGAATTTAATTAGGGTCATTTTATGAGAAATCATTGAACAACGTAAAATCGATAACACACCAAAAGATATACCCTAAATTCACTTATTTAACTATTTTTCTCTGTTGCATTGGTTTTTTTGTTTTATAATTTCTGAATCATGATTTTCTTTTACATTTAAAATCCAAACGCTTGCAACATATTTCTTTTTCAATTCGCTTTGGGTATAAAAACATATTTAAAGTTGGTCCGGGTAAATTTAGTTTTCAATCCCCATTTACTTGCTATTCTATGTTACGCTATGCTTGTAATGCTATAAAGCAAAATTCTTTAAATCATTGATTAAATCATGCTTTAACGCAGGAGCGGTTTTATGTTATGCTATGCTTGTAATGCTATAAAGCAAAATTCTTTAAATCATTGATTAAATCATGCTTTAACGCAGGAGCGGTTTTTAGCATGTTGCTTTAAAGCAAAAAACTCCAAACAAAAGGAAAATGTTTTTGTACAAGTGCACGAGAACTACGCTTTAAAGCAAAAAAAGCTTTAAAACAAACAAAAAGCGCTTTAAAGCAAAACACGCTTTAAATCTAAAAAAAAACGCATATACTTGTATTAAAATTAAAAAAGCATGCTTTTTTATACCCTGCTTGTAAGTAAGTAAATAAGTAAGTCAAGTTAACTATAGATTTCCCATTTGATTCGCAGCATCAAAATATTCTACGCGCTAACCATTCCGCGCCCTAGCAATTCTGCGCCCTAACCAATCTGCGCCTTAACCATTCTGCATTCTAGCCATTTTGCGCCCTAGCCATTTTGCGCCCTAGCCATTTTGCACCCTAGCCATTTTGCGCCCTCGGTATTCTGCATTCTAGCCATTTTGCACTGTCATTCCTCCAGGTATTTGTTCGCTCCTTAAGAAGAATATGCCTGCTTCTAGTCATTTTTCCGCCCTAGCCATTTTCCGCCCCACCATATAGCTACTAGCAATAGAAATGATGGCAACACTGCGAGGTGTGGAGGGGCGCAAAATGGCTATTTTTGGGGCGCAAATTGGTAACACCCAAGTCATGCAGGGTCGAGGGATCATGTTGAAACAGAGCATGGAAGCAATGCAAGGTACTATCCGGGTGGGTACCTACGCCACATAGGGTTTAGGGCTGTCGAACAACTGACTGGTCAAATAGGACGGATTAAACGATTTGTAGTGGGAGTGAAATTTAATTGGTTCACCGTGCGGTTATTCTATCAGGTTTAAGGATTAGACAGGACCTTAGTATTTACCGCGTCAGTTTGATTTTCTGAAGTATTCCATTTCTCATTTGTGAGAATCTACAAATGCGACAAATAAACACGAATTTGTTAAAATTGTAGTAATGGTGCTTTAAAATACTTTAAAATATTTACTTTAAAATATTTTCAGCTTTAGGATTAAGACTTATGACTATTTAGCCATTTGAAATTTGTCATTTAGATTTTCTAACTAAAGTCGTTAAGATTTAAGTAATATTAGGCTATTCGGGCGATATCTGCTTGGCAACAGAATGGTAGCCCCATTTTTGTGGTTATAATTTTGGTATTTATTTCCACCTTTTAATTTTGATGAGGACTGGAAATTCCAAACAAACCCAAAAACCTAATATTTGTTGTATTTTGACGATGGGTTGTCTATAAGCGTTACGGGCAACTTAGCTCGTCGAATAATATTGTGTAGTTCAATTTTCTTTATGATGCTCACTTGGAACAGGGAAGTTTATTTTCACCTGTTTTCTGCATTATTTCTAATAAAAATAGGTTAGAAATTGTCAAATTACAGATAGCTTTAGGTTATGTTTTAGCATATATTTTCATTTGCACCAGGTTGGACTAAGCCCTGATGCGCTGATAGAACACTGCATGCTAACGTTAATACTCATGTAAAAACTTGTTCATTGGTTTTGATTTATTTGATTTTTAAATTGTTGTGACGTAATCTGCGTAACCGAGGCAGCCACCGTACCGCACAGTGAGTCTTCATAAACCAGCAGTTGCATTTTGTGTGCGCGTTACATGTGCACTTTACTATATAAATTAATATGTTTACTCGGAAATACAAATTTTTTATTTAAGAATTTAAAAGAAGTGGCTACGACGTGTGAGTTGTGATGGGTTCTTATGGATTGTTGTGTGTGGTTGTGGATGTAAATTGTTTAGGGTTGGATATATTGACAAACTAAAATTAACAAATTCGAACTAATTAACAAAATAAAACACCAAAGTGGGCTTGACGTGTCCCCAATGACGAATTTTCTTTAGATTTTATTGAAATTATCTTCTCTTATAAACATTGTAATCATGCATATTTTTCTGGACTAAACCCCTCAATACTTAACAATTTTAAGGTCATGAGGACAATCATAGGTCTCAGCATGTACGCACACGCTGAGTTCGGGGTTAAAGACAAGTCCAGTGGGGCAGGGTCGTTCATATGGTGTTCCATTCGAGCACTGGCAGTAGGCATTGCAAGTTGATGGGTGCGGAAAATATTGGTCATTGACGTCAGGTGGGCAAGTAATGTCTTGACTAAACCCCTCAATATTTAACAATTTTAAGGTCATGAGGACAATCATAGGTGTCAGCATGGACGCACACGTTGAGTTCCGGGTTAAAGACAAGTCCAGTGGGGCAGGGTCGTTCATATGGTGTTCCATTCGAGCACTGGCAGTAGGCATTGCAAGTTGATGGGTGGGGAAAATATTGGTCATTGACGTCAGGTGGGCAAGTAATGTCTGAACAATCTCCTGCGCCACCACCGCCCTCTTCCTTCTGAACTTTCACAACCAACTGACCCTTCCAACTTCCCTCTTTCCTGATATCAGTCCAGAGGACACGGTCAGACTGCTCATGAACTCTTTTCAGGGTTACGGATACCTCCCCGATAAGCTCGTCACCAACATCTGGGTCATCAGCATCCAAAATTTTGAATTTGAGGTACTAGACCAAGAAAAAAACGTCACACAACTTACACAAATTTGTATGCATTGAAAATAATCCAAATAAACAATATAGTTTTGAAAAATCCAAATACGTGAATTTTAACAATTTGTAAATAATTTCAAAAAAATTAAAATTAAAAAGAACTAAAAGTTAACCTGTGAAGCATCTCCTGAATCCGGAACGCTGTAAATCGGGGCCCAATCCGGATTTTGGTTATTCGCGTTAACGTATGTCTCACCAATCAATTCAAGCGCTGCATCCTTTTTTGGTGCATAAAAAATTTGAACGTAGGCGTCCGGGGCGCCATTGTCGGGATCACTGATCGGTAGCTCTCTAAAATCAAACTATAGTTAGTTTTATTTAAATAATGCTAATCTTTGTATTAAAATATTAATTAATACCACTTAAATATTAAAATAAGGAAAAAGAGTTCACGATTACCTTCCGCAAAGTGTAAAACGCGTGCAATTAGAAATTCCAACAACTGCGAATAGCAGAATCACTTGTTTTAGTGCCATATTTTCTTCCAAACTGTTGAATTTGTGCGCAAATAAGTTTCAAAATGATTTAAAATTGGATTGGTTAAATTAGTTTTCAATCACCAAGCTAAGCTTTTATTATAAATAATCTCGTGCGACGTAATCATGTTGACGAGTGGAAGAGAAAAACACTTGAGTTTTAGAACATTTGACGCAAATTGCCAATTCAAACAAATAAAATTATCTGCAAATCCCTCTTGCAAGTGCATATTACGCTCATTTTTTCAGCTAATCCCCACAAAATGAAATGAAAGAATCAGGGAATTTTGTAATTTATAAATTTATTTGCGTAGTTCAGTACAAAAGTCAATATATGGTTGAACGCCGAGTGCACTAATGGCTACGTGTGACTACAGGATTGCAATTGACGTCAAGCAACAATAATCTTGATTATAAATTTAATTAACTGATAACAACTTTTCAATAAAGCACTAAATTGGTTTTTTTATAGATTTTAAAGTGATTTCATCAAAGTCAAAAACCATTTAAACGAACAATTATAAATTGCACAAGAAAGATTTCGAATTACTTGCAGAAAAATATCCCTAATTTCTCAAAAATGGTGACAAAAATTTTCTTGCTCGCGTTTGCAGCTCTTGCTATTGCCTCTGTAGGAAGCTGTTTAAAAATTACACTTTGCGCCAGGTAAATTTTATAAAATTTTACTACAATTTTATATTCCACTTCAAGATATTTCACTTACAGGTTCCCAGTTTTTCAAAAGACACAAATTTTTTTTTTAAAACTTCAAACTTAGTTATCCTACCTTATTTTTCTGTTTCCAGATTTGAAATTTTATTGCACCATAAACTTTTAATTGAGTTTTGTTAATCAAACTTATTCTCCGAAGCAATAAATTCAATTAAAGTTGTATAACTTTTTGCTTAATAATTATAATTATACAAAAGTTTTATTAAACTCTATTATTCGCAGAGATTTGCCAGCTAAGGATCCAAACAACGGTGCCCCTGATACGTACGTTAACGTTTTACTACGCAACGAGTGCAACCGCACCTTACGAGCTTCTTGGTCGAACAAAATATGTCGTAAACAACAAAAACCCAGACTTTCCTGAAATTTTTGAAGTTCCAGACAGTGGAGATTCCACACAGGTAAAAAGCCCCAAAAGAGAATGCGAGCAATACTGTAGTTACATGGAATTTTTGAAGTATTTTACAAGTATTTCGCAGTTTTAGTTTTAAGAAATAACTTGTTCCAATTACAGGCCTTGAAATTTGATATTTATGATGCTGATGCACCTGAGCAGGGAGATGATTACATTGGATATGTGTGGACCCGTATTTCAGATATCAAGAAAGACTCGGATGGTGTATGGTCAAAATACGTTTCTGGAACTGGTGCTTATCTATATGTTAAGGTTCAAAAAGAATAAAAACGTGGTTTATACGCCATTCACTTTGTCGCTGACAGCAAAATGTTAAACTTGAATATTGGCGGATGATCATGTAACGCAAAATTTTATAAATTTTGTTTCAAAATACGACACCCTATATTAGAAAAGCACCTGTGAAGTAATATAATAAAATGTTTGTCAAATTGGAGCGAGTCTCGCGATTAGCATCCAATTTTCTATATTTTTGATTTTTACAAAAATGAATCCGGCATAGTAAATTTAGAAGCGGAACAACGACGAAATTTAGGAGAGTTAGGTTCTCCTTTGGATGCTTAATTGCATCCCAGCGTACACTGTGGGAAGATTTAGTAATAGCTTAATCAGACAATTACCAGAAGAGGACGTCAAGAAATAGTGACTGACAAGGGAAGGATTTGGTATGGAGCTTAAACCCGGAAGTAAGGTGTAATTGATCATGCAGTTTGTACTATTTTAACACGTTTCCTACAACATTTCGGCTGTAAAACTCATAAGCCGAATTTACCCAAATTTTTAAAGAAGTTGTGTTTGGAGTTTTCCTAATGCAATTAGTACGGAGAGAAAAGAGAAGGGGAAAAGCAGGTTTTCTTCTTTTTTCCTCTTCCTCGCATAACCGTCGTATTTTTCACCAAATGAGACAAAGAGAGGAAAACCTGTTTTTCCCTACTGTTTTCTCTCCGTACTAATTGCATTAGGAAAACTCCAAACACAACTTCTTTAAAAATTTGAGTAAATTCGGCTTATGAGTTTTACAGCCGAAATGTTGTCGGAAACGTGTTAAAATAGTACAAACTTAATGAGCAATTACTCCTTACTTCCGGGTTTAAGCTCCATACCAAATCCTTCCCTTGTGAGAGACAGTCAGAATGTGAGTTAAAGTCACTAAAATTCTGACCTATAGGTCATTGATTAGGCTAATGATATGGTAAATCTTGCAGCCAAAATGACACTGATAAAATACTGCTAGGCTAGGCCTTATGGCAATCCTCGGTAAGTCTTGAAACAGGGCTTAAGAATGGCCAACTGTTTCCGGGCCAACCTTCAAGGTCAGGAAAAGTCCTCTCGGGCTGTCTGGCTTGTTTACCTACGTTACTTTGGCGTACCTTTATTGACATTTTCGTTTATTGTGCCTCATATTGTGCAATCTCAAACGTCACGGATGAGCTAGTGAAACAAGCGACCAAAAAACTCCATTTTACAATCGAACCTTAAAACTGAAAAAGCAAATAAACATTAAAAACGTTTTTTCCTTATTTGCGGGACAAGGTCAATTCAACGCCTAAAAACATAACAAAACGGGAAAACAATAAGCCGAGTAATCCGCTCAGAAGTATTCTTGGCGAGCGAGCGAGATTTCCCAAACAAGCCCGTCCTAAGACGGGATTAAAATTAATTACTACTCCCAAAAATTAACCTTGAACTATGAAAGGGTTAAGGGGGCTTACTTGCTTCTGTGCCAAGCTTCCTTGTACGTGAGCCTCGACATATATGTTGACTTTCAGCACAACCTTTTCATTTTTTTACGTAAACAATACAAGTTACGGTACACGGCTTTGATTGTAGACTTTCTTTTGAAAACAACTTGGAAAACGACCTTCTCACATTTGAACTAAACATGTTTCCCCGCAGGATCCACCACAGGAAGCAAATCTCGTCTTCCATGCGCCCTATAAAGGGAANAAACATGTTTCCCCGCAGGATCCACCACAGGAAGCAAATCTCGTCTTCCATGCGCCCTATAAAGGGAGACAGCTTTGAATTTCCCATACGTCAGTTTTGCAATAAATTTTCAAATGAACAGTTAATCAAATTTTTGATAAATAATGAGTTACTGAATGGACGGCATATTGATTGCAGTATCTTCAACGCGCTTCGATACACGTAATGGTTTTAATAAATAAGTTCTTGGTTCACTAATTAAGCTAATAGGAGTGAGCTTATTGCAGTAAGAACTCTTACCATTTTTTCTGGTGGTGTGATACCGCTACTTGATTTGAGAGGGCCGTCGTGGGGAAGCAAACAAAGGAAGTAAATTCCTTAAATTCAAAATATATTTATGTACAATTTACTTAAATAGAGATAAAGTTATTTTTCATGTNTAGGAGTGAGCTTACTGCAGTAAGAACTCTTACCATTTTTTCTGTTGGTGTGATACCGCTACTTGATTTGAGAGGGCCGTGGTGGGGAAGCAAACAAAGGAAGTAAAATCCTTAAATTAAAATATATTTATGTACAATTTACTTAAATAGGGATGAAGTTATTTTTCATGTCGGTATTTTGACAAAAATTTCGGTCCATTCGAAAAGATTTCAGTTTCCGGAAATGCTGAAATCACAACCATGGTGAAATTTGTTGACTTTTTTACTCTAAATTTTTAATCATATCTAATACAGCTCATTTATGCGTTTCTAAAATTCTACATGCAATTAGTGTTAAACTGATTGCTCTAACCGGCGGGTACCAAACTCAGTTCAATTAGACCAAAAATTTTATTCTACATGTCTGAAATTTCTGATCAATAATATTATTTTCCCGTGCGCATGTGTGATTAAATTTATAATCATAAGCCCTAATTCTTTTTTACTTTGTGCTAAGTTTCTTTATTCAGTGCCGTCAAGCGTTTTATGCATCCATCTTGGTGTCTGGCGTCTGGTGTCTTGCGTCAGGTGTCTTGCGTTTGCTGTCCTGCGTCAAGTGTCTTGCGTCTGGTGTCCTGCGTCAAAATGGCTTCCGTCTGGTGTCTGGTGTCTTTTGTCACACGCAAATAGCTCAGAAACCAGTGGCTCACTTTCAAATCGGTTTTCACGAACGTGCTGGCAAGAACTGACATTCTGAAACGCCGGTCTTATATTGACCAGAAGCACCCCCTTCAATGGGCTATCCCTCGGGGCACAACCCATTCTCCCATAACCTCAAAAACGTCCCCAGTAAAGTTGTCCGTTTCATCGAGCTAAATAACTTTCATGTAAGCCCTATTGACCTGTGGCCACGCCTCCCGGGTCAAAAGTGTAAAACTTTTTTGACATTTGAATCACCTACTTCATCTCATCTAATAGAAAGCTATTAGATGCTATTGCTACAGCTCTGCTGCACATTTAAATAGAGTAACAATTGGCTCAAGCGTTTGTGCACTGGTA
>JABASL010000825.1:0-13683 GCA_019775825.1 Neanura muscorum | reverse complement strand
ATTTGCTAGAGATTTCGTTTGCAATCCGCTTTGCAGGGTTAAATTTCAGTTTGTACCGTGTGATCAACTGCCAACAACAAATTCTTAATTAACCCTCTTTTTCCCTAGGGAGAGAAAAGAGGGAAAATTAAAAAAAATAGCAGTTGACCACATGAGAACTACGATTTTTTTTTACTTTTCCCGTCTTTCCCTGTCATAAGATGAGGGGAAATTAATAAATTGTAGTAAGTAGTTGACCATATAGTAAAACTGAGGTGCTGGATATTCGAAAGAGGACGGTAATTTAGGTGAATTTTTTATGTGAACACATGTACGGCTGCAGCCGTAGTTCGACCAAATGTGTATTTTGGATGTGAACAAATTGTCGGCTACAGCCGTAGTTCGACCAAAGGTGTTGTTTGAAGAATGAGTGCCGACTTGTGATAGTATACGAGAGTAGTTACAGGTAAAGTGTAGAGATCTAGTCCAGTTTTTACATAAGACATGATATAGCCTTCTTGTGTTGGTTGGACAAGGGTACTACCGACGACACTACCGACACGACCGAGAGTACACGGTCTATCGATTTTGTGTGGGATCATCTCTATTCCAGCTCCTGGAACGAAGGAACAGAATCAAAACAGGTTGGAGTTGGACCCTGGAACTTTTATTACCTCTTCTGGAACAAACGGCTGGGCTGGAAAGTTAGCTGGAGAAGTGTTTTGCTCAAAAGATTGAAAACTGGAAGAGAACTAATTCAATTTAGGTTTGGACAGAGGCTCAACCACAACTACTCAAGAAGGTAACCACTTCACTAATACAATATCCTTTAGTCTAGTCCTCCACAGCGTCCCACGTCCCACCAGTATCTTACATCTATTATTAAATCTTCTAGATACAACGGATAGGTCTATCAACAACGCTTCTCAACTCCTATTGTTCTCGCTGCTCCTCAATCAACTTCTAGTCGTCACTCCCGTCGTCCCGTCCCAATCCGATTCGGGGGACATATTCTCCTAAACGGTATATCATCAAAGGATTCTAACTTGACATAGAGTGGACACTGGGCAATGTATAATTTCCCTCCCAACTATCATCACTCCTCTCTCAATTAGGTAAACAATCAAATTAATAAACATTCATCAGCTGCTTAATCATGACTCTGCCAGGATTCGTCTTAAGTGCAGGGTCTCTTACTATCAGTCCTTGGTGGGATCTCACCTGGACGGAGATCAATGGATGACAAGGTCATTGACGCGCTGAACGTGTGTGACTTTGATAGTAATACTGATAGCTACTGATAGTTATGATACTAATGAAATGATGAATTACAGGTAGTGGAGGAGGATGACATTGCGGACCGACAATCTGATCCTAGGAGCAATCATGTCACCAAGAGATGAATTATTAACTTATGTTGACAATTCAAATTGATGGATCATGTCCAACAGTCACACTTACCTATTCTGTGCAACTTCCCCTGGATAAAGGGTCATGCAATCAGTAGGATGTTCCCAATTATATAAATTTATAGAAACTAATTGGTAATTGAAATCAATTTGTACGAATTTAGTAAGAAAATTAGCGCTTGATTTGTTACATTTTGTATTTTTCTGTTTTAGAAATGTTGAGTAGTGAATAATCGTTTCAAGACGTCTTCAACAACGTCTTCCTCAGTCTCTTCTCGTTCTGGGTCAATCAGAATCATGGCATCCCAGAAGCCTGTTGAATGGGTTTCCTCACTCATTATGAGATTTGAAGAACAGGTAACATCAATCAGTAACAAAGACCAAACAAGCCCGTGTGAAACACGGGATGACAAATTACTTACTAGTCTCAAAAAATTAACCTAAAGCATGCATCCAGGCGGCCCTAAAATATTGGATTTTAGAAAAACGGGCCGCCTAGACTAGGGTTTTTTTGGAGTAAGTAATTTTAATGACGACTTCCCGACGGGCTTATTTGGTTTAAAATGGTTTAAAACAAATGGTTTAATTTTCGTAAATTAACTGATTGTATTTTAATTTTAGCTCCCATGTCGTACTGGCCCCCAAACCAGTCATGCCCGCTACAATGTGGAGCAAAATAAACAATGTCTCATCAATATTTCACACTCAAAGTTCTCACTTGTCATTTCTGGCCTAACTAAAATACTACAAAAAGTCAACGAAACAGTAAGTTTAAGCGTTTTGGAATTTGAATTTGTATGTTCTCCCGCGGTGAAACTGCCGTCAGGGTGAGCTGATTGAGTGCAAGCTTGTAATGTTTTTTCATTGATTTTCAGTTTGTTACCGTTCTTTCGTCTCAGAAGCCTCATGGTCCGGATTTTGAGAAGAATTATTATGAATCTCTACTAATTGTTTTGGATACTTTGGAAAAGTGTTTAAGTGGACAGCCAAAGGATACAACGAGATATGACGAAGCAATGAATGTTAAATTACTGCTACGTGAAGTATGTCAGTTTATTGGTGAGAAGATTGGGTCATTCCAGGGGTCAATTTGGGGTTATGTAGAGTATCATTTAGAGTAGCTAACCCTTCTCAATTAGAATCCAATTATTTGGTTTTACTAGACTTACCTGCCGAAAATCCAATGGTCATTCAACTGCGCACACTCGCGTCAAGAGTTCTCTTTGCCCTGTCTATGAATAATTTCAATGCTGTATTCAATCGGGTTTCTGCAAGACTTCAAGAACTTAGCACAACCAACGAAGAGAATCCAGACTATGCTGATATTGAGCTCATTCAACATATTAGTCTTGATTTACAGAGACTCAACAAACTTCTCAATGGTGAGGTCAATCTATAGGTCAACACTCGCTCAAAAAACATCAATTCAAAGTTCACGCTCAAGATTTATGTTGATTCATATTTACAGAAACAGTGCAGAAATTTAAGATGCTAAAGAAGGGAGCTCATTTAATTCTAATGAATTCTTTGGAAAAAGCAATTTGGAACTGGATGGAACATTATAGTTCGGAATTCTCTGACTTACAAGTAAGAAACCAAGGCTGTAATATTTTAAAAAATGTAAACGAGTTTTAAATTGTAAATTAACTAAACAAACTAAATTATAATTAATTATTAGAGTATAGATATAATTATAGTTAATTAAGATTTCTTGGAAACGTTTGAAATTTTGTAAACATTTTGTTTTTAGAAAAAACCTTGTGATGAGCTGGCCAAATCTTGTGAATCTCTTTTTGAACTGCTTGACAGTTTTGCCGAAAATAACAAAAGAAGAGCAGCAGTTTGGCCTTTGCAAATTATGCTGCTGGTTCTATCACCCGTAAGACAAGATTAATAATTAAGTGAGATTGGTTTTTGAAAATTAACTGGATAAAACCAAAGATTTTAAAATTCTTTTTAATTTTTTAGAAAATTTTGGAAGAGATAGTAAATGCAGATGCTGGTGCTCCATGTTCTCCTCGTCATTCAAAGAAGAAGCAATTCATTGATAGTTTAAAGAAAGCATTGCTTCCACATAGCTCATCCAAGCAGCTTACGGAGGCTGCTGCAGTTACTTGTGTTAAACTATGCAAAGTTTCTACGTATATAAATATTCTAGATAGGAACAATGTTGTCTTTGCACTCGTCCATACAGTCTTCAACGATCTAAAGGTAATTAAACTAAATTAAAAAAACTTAAACTAAATTATATCTTTACATCAATTCCATTCATGAGAGTCTCTTGAAGAGAATCTTAATGCTTCTTAAAAATGTGCTGTTGTATATTTTTAGCTCCTATTATTCAATCCAAGTAAACCATTTTCCCGGGGTCAGAGTTATGCAGGTCAAGATATTGAGCTAATGATCGATTGCTTCGTTTCCTGCTTCCGAATTAATCCACATAATAATGAACCACTCAAAGTTTGTCTCAATCCAAGCTCACCTTCTACCTATCACTTTGTTCTCGTCAGCTCATTACATAGGTAAGGAAAGGCAACGGTCATAGGTCAAGAACAATGTGAATAATTTTCAAAATGGAATTTTACAAAACGTATTCTGTTTTATACAGGGTGATAACACAAACACGACTAGCTTGGTGGCCTCAAATTGAAATTGTATACAACAAATCTTCAGAAATGAGAGCAATGTTTACAGAGACGCTGAACAAGGTTACACAAGGATGCATTTCCCATACACCACTCAAAATGATACAGGTAGAATCTTGTATATGTATTAATAGATATTTTCCTTTTGACCTTTGACATATACTAAAATTATTAACTTTGTCTCATTGTCCTTCGTCCCTTCTTTTTGTGCTTTCCTATTACAATGGTTTTAGCTTTGCCAGGTATTGTAACCTCGCTGCATTCACTTTTCACTGAATCTAAGGATGTAGAATTGAAGAATTGAATTTTAATTTCGTAATTTTTAATTACAATTACCAGAGTTTGACATTGAAGGAGAAAGTAAGCACCCTCAAATTCAAGGAAAAATCTTCGGAAGAGCCAGCCAGCTACAAACAATTACTCTTCTGGATGGTTAGACTCATTCATGCAGATCCAATGCTCATGCTCAATGTAACTTGCCATACAAAATTAAAATTATCAATTAAGAACTAAGGTAACTAATGGTTAATTAATTTGGTTCAGAATCAAGGAAAGGCGGGCCATGAGATTCAAAGTTCGACACTGGAGCTAATTAATGGTTTAGTTTCACTCGTTCATCAAACGTCAATGCCTGATGTTGCACAGGAAGCAATGGAAGCATTACTCGTCCTTCACCGTCCAGAAAAAATTGAAATGTGGAATCCGGAAGCACCCATCAATACTTTCTGGGACGTATCGTCTCAGGTATGTTTCTACTTATTCCTGCCTAATTCCTCCTTAAGTAAATGGCAAATGACCATTGACCCCGTGACCTCCGTTTTCTAGGTTCTATTTTCCATCTCTCAGAAACTGATACAACATTTAATTGTAAACTACACGGACATTTTGAAATGGTTAAGAGAAATCCTAGTCTGTCGTAATTTATTTCTCACTCGACACAAAGATTATGCAAATGTTGGGAGCCATATTGCTATTTGTAGACAGGCTCACATCAAATTGGAGGTAATTCACTAATTTTAACTAATTATTTTAAAGTAATTGTAAAGTAATTACTTTAAAGTAATTGTAAAAGTAATTACTTTAAAGTAATTGTAAAAGTAATTGTTAAGTAATCTAAGTTGTTTCTTATTTCTATTCCAGGTTGTGTTCTTTATGTATTTGTGGAGTATTGACATGGAAGCAGTTCCTATCGCCATGTCCTGCTTTGCCCTCCTATGTGAAGAAGCAGACATTCGTTGTGGTCCAGATGAACTGACAGTGACATGTCTCCTTCCTAATTATCACATCTACCTTGATCTCGCATCTGCCTCTGCAGTACTCACTACAGGTAACTTTGACCCCTTGACCCCCTGCTAACCATTCCCGAAATCTACGTACCACTTTTTTTAAGATTCCTGTTCAGTTATTTTTTGGTTTCTTTAAATAGAGTAGTTTTGACATTATTTTGATAATGCAATTGAACTTTTATTGTATCTAATTCTATCTTGCGAACACAAAGCTAACCAGGAATCTAGAGTCTATTGCCGTGAGCATTATCAAGGTAATCCCTTCTTCAAAAGAAAAAAAAACAGCAGCAGATTAGAATAAGATCTAAGGGTCGTAATTGGCAGTTTAATTAACTGAATCACAATTACAATTTTCTGTATCTTTTTTTTCTGTACAGGGAGAGCTGCTCTACAGAAACGAATAATGGTTCTCCTAAGGAAGATTGAGCATTGCACAACTGGTGTACTGCAGGTACAAAAATAATTAATTATATAATTACTAAATAAAATTACTAAATAAAATTAAGTAATTTTGAACATTTAGGTATAGTTTTTAGTTAATGACAAAATGTTTGTAATTTAGGCATGGGAAGAGAGCTTTATGAACTGGGAGTCAAGTACAAAACATTTTCTTCAGTATCCCAAAGGGAAGTTAAGTGGAACTGAGGAAAGTGGCCAAGGGGCCAGTGAATTTCATCACAGAGGCAAAAGAAGAGCTTCCCATCACTCGTCATCTGATCATGATCTCGAAGTGAGTTAAATTCTTCAAGATAATGAAATAATAAAGATAATTGAAGATAATGAAGCTAATTGTTGATTAATTGTTAATTTAGGACCAAATCAATGAGTGGGCTAATATGACTGGTTTCCTCTGTGCATTGGGTGGAGTTTGTCTTCAGAGGAAAAGCCCAGGAAAGGGCCCAACTTCTGCAGCTGCTTCTACCCTATCCCTTGACTCTCGAAAGTCAAGTGTTTTAACTTCACAAGACTTGCAATATTGTCCTGTTACTCAGTTTGTGGGTCAACTTCTGCGTCTTCTAGTCTGTACAAATGAAAAGTTTGGTGCTCAAATACAGAAGCATGTCAAGGAATTGGTGGGACATGAAATGGCTCCAGCTCTCTATCCAATTCTATTTGACCAAATCAAAGTCATTGTAGAAAAATTCTTTGATCAACAAGGACAAGTATGACAATATTTTAAATTAATTAACGCAGAATTTCCCTTATATTGTTGTTGATTGTTACGTTACGTATTGTTAAATTAATTGTTGTTTTTTGTAGGTGATTGTGACTGATATAAATACACAATTTATTGAGCATATTATATTCATAATGAAGAATGTACTGGATAATAAGGTTGATCATCCTGCAGAACACTTGGGATCCACTAGTATTGAAGGCATGATGCTAGCTATTGTTAGGTAAGACAACAATGAAAATAATTCAAAATTAATTTTTTTAAATTAAAAATTAATTTTTAATAATTTTGATCTAAATTAGATACGTGAGACACATTGATATGACAGTACACGCACTTCACATTCGAACTAAATTATGTCAACTGGTTGAAGCCATGATGACCCGGAGGGATGATTTGGCATTTCGTCAAGAAATGAAATTCCGAAATAAAATGGTAGAATATTTGACTGATTGGGTCATGGGTACGTCACATCAAATTGCACCACCAACACAGGGAGATGTAACACTCATTACAAGAGACTTGGATCAGGTAAGTAAAGCTTCCAGGTCAATAAGGTCAACTACCCAGGGTTTCCCAAATCAAAAATTAATAATGTTACAGGCATGTATGGAAGCTGTAGCAGCCCTACTAAGGGGACTTCCCCTTCAACCAGAAGAATCTGATAGAGGAGACTTGATGGAAGCCAAATCACAATTATTTCTAAAGTATGAAATTATAAATTGGAGTTGATTTATTAATTTGGGTGCTAAATTGTGGTTAATGAATTATCCTTGCAGATATTTTACCCTGTTTAAGAATTTACTAAATGAATGTACTGAAGGTCAAGAATTGGAACAGAAAACTAGCAAAGTGTCCCACGTGAATAAGCTAAATGCTCTACGTCAATTTACAATTCAAGCAATGTCTAACCTTCTTAGTGCAAACATTGACTCTGGACTTATGCATTCAATTTCACTGGGATATCATCCTGATCTTCAGACAAGAGCAGCATTCATGGAGGTAAAAATTAACAATCATAATTTTAAAATTTTAAAAAGAGCGATTGGTGGCAGCTTTTTTGAAAAAAGAAAAGAAAAAACGTTTTAAGATTAGGATTCGACGAAATTGTACAAAAAGTCGATATATTTTAACGTCTTTTAAAACTATTTTATATTTGAATCTTTGATTTTCATTGATTGTGATATGATTTCCTCCGTAGGTTCTTACGAAGATTTTACAACAAGGAACAGAATTTGATACGCTGGCAGAAACAGTATTGGCAGATCGTTTTGAGCAGTTGGTTCAGCTCGTTACAATGATTGGTGACAAAGGGGAGTTACCCATAGCAATGGCATTAGCCAATGTCGTGACCTTTGGTCAAATGGATGAGTTAGCCCGCGTATTGGTGACCCTATTTGATGCCAAACACCTTTTATCTCCACTCTTATGGAATATGTTCTATCGTGAAGTAGAAGCTTCTGACTGCATGCAAACCCTCTTCCGTGGAAATTCATTAGCATCCAAAATTATGGCATTCTGCTTCAAGATCTATGGAGCTTCCTATTTACAAGGACTTCTCGAACCTCTTATTCGACCTCTTCTGTCAGAAACTAATCTTTCATTTGAAGTAGATCCAGCAAGGCTTGATACATCCGAAAATATTGAGCACAATAGAATTCAACTGGTGGCACTCACTCAGAAAGTATTTGAAGCCATTGTATCTTCAGCCGAACGGTGAGTAAATAAGACCAAGACCAAAAACTCACCTTTATAAAAAGAAAAATGGGTTTTGACCTTGTTTTGTTTATAGTTTTCCTCCTCAGCTTCGCAGCATGTGTCACTGTTTATACCAAGTTCTAAGCAAGAGATTTCCACAATTTCCACAAAATAATATGGGTGCTGTTGGAACAGTTATTTTCTTACGTTTTATAAATCCTGCCATTGTGAGTCCATGTGAAAGTGGAATATTGGATCGACAACCGGCTCAGAAGATTAAGCGTGGTTTAATGCTTGTGTCCAAAATACTTCAAAATATTGCCAATCATGTTGAATTTTCAAAGGAACAACATATGCTTCCTTTCAATGACTTTGTACGAGGAAACTTTGAAGTTGGACGAAGATTTTTTCTTCAAATTGCTTCTGATTGTGAAACAATCGAGCAAGGTACATTAGAAATTAAAGAATTATTTAATTTTTTAACTTTTTTTTAATTATAAATAATTTTATATGTGTTTTATATAGGAGGATCTCACTGTCTGTCATTTGTAAGTGATGCAAATGTAGTGGCTCTTCATCGTTTACTTTGGAATCATCAAGAGAGAATAGGAGATTATTTGTCATCATCACGAGATCATAAGGCTGTTGGAAGAAGACCATTTGATAAAATGGCAACACTATTGGCATACCCGGGACCACCGGAACATAAACCTGTAGACTCACAGTAAGAAAATGTTTTAGAAATGCCGTAAAATAGGCGTAAGTACGCTAAATGCGTGAACCGTAAGAATGTTGACTATATTGAGCCAATAATTTTTTATTTCCCAATTTTCAGTTTACTTTTCTCGTCGTACACTCGCTGGAGCTCTATGGATATGACTGCGACAAAGGTAAATTGAATCTTAAAATTGTTGATTTAATTGAGGAAAATTGCTTGTTAATTATGTGAATTGGGTTTATAATTGTAAATTAATTGTGTATTTAATTATTTGTAGTTTGAAGAAATTATGTCAAAGCACAATATGCATGAGAAGGATGAGTTCAAATCCATCAAATCTCTCAACATCTTTTATCAAGCAGGAACGTCGAAAGCTGGAAACCCAGTCTTCTACTACGTTGCTAGACGATACAAGTAAGGAAAATGTTCTTATATATATATATATATATATATATATTAAAAATTAATTGTATTCTGATTTGTAGAATTGCTGAAACGAATGGAGACTTGCTCATTTACCATGTTATATTAACGCTCAAGCCCTTTTGTCATAAAGCCTTTGAATTGGTTGTGGATTTTACTCATACTTGCTCTGATAATCGATTTCGAACTGAATATCTTCAGAAGTGGTTTGTCGTTCTTCCGGAAGTTGCTTACGAAAATTTACATGCTGCCTATATTTATAATTGTAACTCATGGGTGAGAGAATATACAAAGTATCATGACAGGATTCTGGCACCACTTCGGGTAAGCAATCACTGGCCGCAGCATTCATTAAATTTAATAATTTGAAATAAATAGTTTAAAAATAAACAATCATTTTGACTGTTTGTAGGGAAATCGTAAAATATTATTTTTGGATTCTGCATCTCGTCTGGCAGAGTTCATAGATGTTGATCAGCAGAAATTACCAGGAGCCACATTATCATTGGATGAAGATTTGAAAGTATTTAACAATGCACTGAAACTGTCTCACAAAGATACAAAAGTAACGATAAAAGTTGGCCCCAGTGCAATTCAAATTACTTCAGCTGAAAAGACGAAAGTTCTTTCTCATTCTGTTCTTCTGAATGACGTTTACTATGCTTCAGAAATTGAAGAAGTTTGTCTAGTGGATGATAATCAATTTACATTAACAATTGCCAATGAGTCTGGACCACTTTCATTTATACACAACGACTGTGACTCCATTGTGCAAGCTGTCATTCATATAAGGAACAGATGGGAATTGTCACAGCCAGTAAGTCAAAAAATTAAGAATTAATCAACAATTAGATTTTGAGCAACAATAAATAATCCTTCTGATTTTACTATAGGATTCTGTGACCGTACATCAGAAGATTCGGCCTAAGGATGTTCCAGGTACCCTTCTGAATATGGCACTACTCAATCTAGGCTCATCAGATCCAAATTTAAGGACTGCGGCCTACAATCAACTCTGTGCACTCACAGCAACGTTTGATCTCAAAATTGAAGTAAGATTTTAAATTAATTTAAATTATAAAATATATTTCTGTATTTTAATTGTAAAAATTACATAATTTTCTCTTAATTAAATTAATAAATTAATTAAGGGAATTAAGTCTTTGTTGAGTAACCGGAAGATGTAATTTTTAACATTGTATTTTCAGGGCCAATTGTTGGAAACATGGGGATTGTGCATACCCTCCAACAATACACTATTTATCAAAAGTGTCTCTGAGAAGTTGGCCTACAATGAACCAAGACTTACGCTTGAATTCCTTGAAGAATGTATTCATGGGTAAGTAGAAAATTATCTGATCCAACCTAAACCTAATTTTAAAATATTAATTATTCAAAATTTATATAAACCTTTACTTCTTTTTTTTTCTAGATTCAGCGCATCCTCTATTGAGCTGAAGCATTTATGTCTAGAGTACATTACTCCCTGGTTACCTAATTTAGTAAAGTTTTGTAAGCATGCGGACGACACAAGAAGACAGAAAGTAGCAATGATATTGGATAAATTAATTACACTAACTATTGAAGAAGTTGAAATGTATCCATCAATACAAGCCAAGATTTGGGGGTCACTGGGTCAAGTGACTGATCTCATTGACATGGTTCTTGATAGCTTTATCAAGAGAAGTGTCACAGGTGGGTTAGGGTCACCACAAGCAGAAATCATGGCAGACACAGCTGTAAGTAAATATGTCAATGTCACTGGTCCCCAAATTGTACCCAAATATTTAATTCATCCTCTTTGCCTTAGGTCGCCTTGGCTTCAGCTAATGTTCAACTGGTAGCTAGAAAAGTAAGTTATCGCCAAACCAGAAGTAATAAACTAACAATTGCAAATGCAACAATTGACAATTGTTAGTGTAACAATTAAGTGGCAATTAAACTAAAAGCTGAAAATATTCCAAGTTTTAGTTGGCATCGAATGAATGAAGTGGCATAGGGGTAATACGAGACATGATTCCTGTCCCGTCCCGGATACCCCCTAATTGTCTATTCTCACTTGTTTAGCCAAAGTTTATTTGTTTATACCATTATTTTACTACTTGTTTAATTTGCTGTTTAATTTGCTAATTGTTTAATTCGTTTTTGTATTTTGCAGGTGATATCGAGACTATGTCGCGTGTTAGAAAAGACTTGTACATCTCCTGTGGCGACATTGGAGCAACATTTAATGTGGGATGACATTGCCATTTTGGCTCGCTATCTTCTCATGCTGTCCTTCAACAATTGTTTAGACGTGGCTCATCATCTTCCATTTCTCGTTCACATCGTATGCTTCCTCGTGTGTACAGGATCAGTTTCCATGAGAGCTTCAACGCATGGCCTCGTCATTAATATTATTCATTCCCTCTGTACCTGCACACAACCACAGTTCTCAGGTTACTTAACCAATTAAAAATTAAACCAAGTCTTACTTAACATTGTTATTAACTGTTGTAATTAACCTATAATTTATTTTTAGAGGAAACACATCGTGTCCTCAGACTCAGTTTGGATGAATTTTCTTTACCCAAATTTTATCTACTCTTTGGAATTAGTAAAGTAAAGTCAGCTGCTGTGACTGCATTCCGATCTTCATATAGACACGCAGGAGACCGTTGGTTGGGACATTTCTCACCAATGGACCGTGAACGGCTTACACTCACTTCACTCGAAGTTATCACAGACGCATTACTAGAAATTATGGAGGTTAGTTAGCATTTCAAGCAAATGCGCCATATTACGTAAATGCGCCATTTTAAGCTAATGCACCATTCTAAGCCAATGAACCATTTTAAGCTAATGCACCATTCTAAGCCAATGAACCATTGTAAGCTAATGCACAATTCTAAGCCAATGAACCATTGTAAGCTAATTTGACCTAACCTCATCCACCATTTTCACTTCCAGGCCTGTATGAGAGACATTCCTGGCTCTGACTGGCTTCACAGTTGGACACAACTCTCGAAAAGTTTTGCATTCCGCTACAATCCAGCATTACAACCAAGAGCTCTCATTGTCTTTGGTTGCATTAGTAAATCAATTCAAGATCAAGAAATTAAGCAGCTACTACGTATACTTGTAAAGGCACTGGAAAGTTTTAGTGATGTTGTTCTCATTGAGGCTATCGTTATGTGTCTAACACGATTACTTCCCCTTCTTAGACCTGTAAGTAATTAATTAATAACTAGCTAATTATAAATAACTGATCAAACTAACTCTTCGTATGGTTGGCACTGAAGGTGTCGGGAGTTAGTTCTCGAATCTTTGGCCACGGTAACGGCGTTCGTTGTATTTTTAACGTTGTTTCCTTCTTTTTTTTTGTAGGAAAGTGCAATCCATCGAATGATATTTTGGGTAGCGATCTCTGTTTTACAATTGGATGAAGTGTCTCTCTATGCCTCAGGATTAGCTCTTCTTGAACAGAATCTTCACACACTTGATTCTCAAGGAATGTTTGAACAGGCTAGTTTAGATCAAACCATGATGTCAACCAGAGAACCACTTGAATGGCATTTCAAACAACTTGATCACGCGGTTGGACTTTCATTTCGAAGTAAGTTCGTCAGGTCACACATCCAAACGTCAGGCGGATTAAAACGTTTGTATTGATTTTACAGCTAACTTTCAATTTGCACTGGTGGGTCATCTACTCAAAGGCTTTCGCCATCCTACTCCCACAACCGTCTCAAGAACCACAAGGATATTAACAATGCTCCTTGGCATTGTGGCCAAACCTACTAAGAAAGATAAGTTTGAAGTTACAAGGGAAAGTGTGGCATATCTCGCAGGTTTGTAAATATTATATTTTAAATTATTTTTAATTAGGTTTTGAATTTTAATTACGGGAATCATTATTACCTATGGTATCACATGACACATTATATATTTACAGCTCTTGTTTCCGTATCCGAAGAAGTACGAAGTCGATGTCACGTGCGTCATCACCTATCTCGGCATATGACGGGGTCAAATGAGAATATGTCATGGAGTCCAAAGTCACCAACAAATCGTCGTCAGAAGTCATGGGAAATGTTGGACGAGAGTGATATGGCCATGAGTCCTGGTCAACGGACAAATTCCAAGCAATCACCAGTTCAACAAGTAAGTGTACAAAGTAAAGGAAAGGGTGGAATAAGTGTAGGGGTGGAGTCAATATAAAATGGAGGTGGAGTTAAAGGGAAAGTATTTTGTGTCAAGCTAAAAGTATAATTCTAACTAACAATAATTGTATCAAAAGCTTGGTGGTCATTGTGTTAACTTTTCTACGTCGTCAGAATGTTTTCGGTGGTGGATGAGAGTCATACTG
>JABASL010000824.1:0-13688 GCA_019775825.1 Neanura muscorum | reverse complement strand
AATTACTGTCACATAACTACATTTACAGTTTAATTATTCACAACAATATGCCGCATATACATATGAATACGTTGTCTGTAATAAATTAAAAATTAATAGTAATATATTCACTTCAGTTAACATAAGGGCACACAATTATAGATTACAATGAATTATAGTTTATATGTAAATTGTGTACGTGACTTATTTTACTCAGGCTTTCGGGTGTTCTCGGGCCCAAACCCGGTCGGGCGGGTCTTTGGCTGCATCTTGGCAGTCGTCACCGGGCGGGCCAGGCTTAGTCTGTAGGGTAATGGGGTCGGCCGGGCCTCGGCTGTTCATGCCCGAATGGGGACACTGGCCGGGCGGGCCTAAAAAGCACAGGCCGGATTCCACATCTAGCTCACGATTACAATCAGGAAAGGTTTCATCCGGGTCTGAATTATCCTAAACCAAATAGGCTTTGTTGTAATGACAAATTAAAAAATATCAACCTAGTGGCAGTACGGTTTGTCCAAAGGCGACAAGTTATTGTCATATATTTATTTTGAAATATCGTAATAGAATCGGTACTGTGGTCATGTTGTTGATGATGATATGAGCACACATTTAAGCGGAAGCTTTGCCTATACCCTGTAAAATTCATTACAAAAAAAATAAGGAAGTATAATAAATTTATACCCTTGAAACCATAGAATGACCTAACTTAGAAATATGTGTTATATGTCAAATCGAAAATCATGTAAGACGTGATTATGATCAGAAAAGACGTATTATATCACACATGATTAAATAGTGAATTGCATTCCGTTCCCGCTATCGTAGCCGGTTAGAATCCCAGCACAACTTGCAGATGTTCGTCCCAAAATTTTCGTCACAGATATAGTCCTCGCTAGGACACCATCACTACGGTACATTGGATCCAAAATTTCAACTAGGATTTACCGATTCAACCTATAGTTGTCGGGACAGTTACTCGTAGGTACGTTCCTCTTTATTCCGACATTAAACATCTCCATTTCATGGACAAGTCTTAGCGTGCATTTATCTACGTAGTAAAATGACAAAATGTTGTTGAGGAGAGCTCAATTTCAACTGATCGCCCAAACAATTTTTTGAGCCTGTTCAAGGTTAAAGCATAGTGTAAAGTTCAGTGGAATAACCATTAGCCCTTTTATTTATAAATGACAGAAATAATTTCAAACCAAAATGTCATAAATACGACGCACCTGTTTACCGAAGAGTGTCCGTAGCAACTCGTTTCCCTGCGCATGAGTTTCGTACCGGCCGGTTTCCGTGTCGCCATTATATCCGATATACCTACAACTTATATTGGATTTCTGCGGAAACAATTTTTACAATGAGTCACGAGCTCTGAAATACATACCCAAAACGAAATCTTTTTGGTTACAAAACGAAAAATATTTTGAGTTTGGAAACCCTTAAGCAAAACTGTAAGCTGTTAAGCTTGAATTGTCAAAAGCAGAAAATATAGATGGTAGATGACAATCCCCAGTATTTGGTGGTTACACGGAGGTCACAGATCAGAGTGGTCCACACAAAATTTGTTCCTCTAATTGTCCTAAACAACCTCTGTCTTGAAATTTTGACATCTGACCTTGCGGGTAATCTGTAGATGCTGGGGAGGGGGATTGGTTTTAGTGTCACCCCTTGATTTTCATCCGCCCCAGTACCTACCCAACACCACCACCGTCTCCCCATGGGAATAAACTCTGACACTTCGCTTCATATAAGTTCGGATCGGGTGGTTGGACTTAAGGCGCCGTGCATTTATCGATATAAACAATAAATTGTCCAGTGGCGTAACTAAGCGGGGGCAACTGGAGCACCCCCACCCCCAGACCCAGGGCCCGTAAGGGCAGTAAGAGAGCCCCGCCAGGAATCCAATTTTGAGGCCGATTTAGTCATATTAATATTACTCTTGTTGCAGAAGGTCGAGAACGTTAAGGAATGTAAAAAAGAAAGGAAAGTTCTCGATCATTTAACCATTGTCCATATAGTTGAAAAAAAGCCGTCTTCACAAAACTGATATTGCCAACAAAATAGATATTTTGAGTGCGGCACAATTAATGAGCTGTGTTTCTCATAAAAAATTTCAGAGGGTTCCTGACTTTCTGAAACCTTTTTTGAAACGTTTTTGATGGCATTGACTTGTAGCGCAATTTTCCTTTTTAACATTCAAAATCGGTATACTGGTTCCAAAGGTATTGAATTTTTGGGGTTGCAACAGAGG
The DNA here is from genome assembly GCA_019775825.1 of Neanura muscorum. Classification (NCBI taxonomy): domain Eukaryota; kingdom Metazoa; phylum Arthropoda; class Collembola; order Poduromorpha; family Neanuridae; genus Neanura; species Neanura muscorum. The sequence goes on along the minus strand of JABASL010000824.1, from coordinate 11,455 downwards.
CAACTTTGCATTTGTTATACCGGCAGTAGAGTTTACTTGTCCACCCTGAGAGATAATCTTTCTATTCAATTTTAAGGCTTGACACATTTTCTGTTCATATCATGGCAACCTTACCATTGGTTTTAAAGTCATAGTGAGTTTAGTAAAGACCAGAGAGTGACTAAATATATTATAAAATCCTCGCCGCGTTGCATTCTGTATAATTTTTAGTTAATAACGGAGAATAACGCCAAGGTTTTCCCGGTGGAAAAAAATTGGTTTCAGCATGGCTACATCCGTCCCTATTGTTCAATATGAGGTCCCCATATAGTTAGTTTATTTCAGTTTTGTGAAAGAAATTGGTTAGGAGGTACATCGAATTGGTAACAGGCCTTAAATTATTTGGCTCTCACAGGGTTCTCTGTTTTTTAATATAAATACCCCTAATAGTGGATGTATTTCAGTAGTGCACTAATTCTTCAAATACCTGTCAACGCTTTAATATTTTATACCGGCGAAACAATAATCCGAAACGGCTAAAAATAGTCGTTTGGTTTCGTACTCAAAAAAGTTTCAAGGTTGTGCTGAACGATTCACCACCATTTCGTGTTAATCTTCAGTCTGTTGTTTAATTGGGTGATTCTTTTTTACAAGGTTATCATAGTAATTTGCTAGAAAATACAAAGACAGGGCAGACAGTTTTATTCAGCCGGGTTTTTAAAACTGTGGAAAAGTTCCGCCTTCAGTTTGGTGATTTGCCGCATACCAGAAATATACCTCGTTCAGGCTACTTGAAAATGTGGAAAAGAGTTTTAGTAATAATACTTTGCATAGTAATCAGTTCTATGTTGACAGATGGTAAGTGAAAGATAGGTGTTAATTGGAGCAAATTATTTATTGTGATGATGTAGAGTATGATAGCACCATTGTGTCCAAATAAGTAGAAATTATTTTTGTTTTATTATCATCAGCGCGCTCGGGAACTGCCGCAGATATAGGACAAAATACCGTTCTACAACAAGATTTATTTATTGAAAAGGAAAACGTAAAAGAGTCAAGGTAAAATGCTCAGAACAAATTATAGTTTCCTTGGAAACGAGACTGGCACACATCCAATTTATTACCTGTTTTGTGTGTGCGGGGTGCATGTGTCCATTTCCCAACGGCTACGGCACTCCTCAGAGATGTTCACTCTTTGGCATCCCAACTTCTAATGAACGTCTCCGCCCACCCACCCTTACTGGGTACCTTTCTTAAATGGAAAAAAGTCATTTTCCTTAAGGACACATGTTATTGGGGATGGAGTCTGGGAAGTGGGTGAAATTTCTTTTGTGCTTTCAAGGTCTAACAGAAACTGGACTCAATCCCAGCCTGTTTAGGGTAAAAGTTCTAATAATGAGACCAAGTGTCGTAGCCGGTGGGAAACGGAAATATGCATACAGGGTGAAAGTACCAATGAACGTCTTGTGCTTTGCTTACCCAAATATATGATCGACGCACCATGCGGGTCAGGAATTAATTATACCATGTCCATTTTTTTTTCAGAAAAGAATCGCCCGCGGTAGCTCTTTTGGAAACGTTGATGCCCCTTGGGCATACTTCTAACAATTTTGCACCTCAAATTTCAACTTTATTTGAAACTAATCTAGATTTGGATTTTGGAGACATAAAATGTGCGGAGAAATCTGCTGTGAAGTAAGCAATTTTTATAGCTTGCATATCTCGACCAAAAACTTGTTCAAAATTTTTTCTTGGTACGACTGACATTCTTGGTGGTGGTGCTCATGCTATTCATGATAACTGGCACTCGTGGTGGTGCTGGTAGACGCACTGGTGGTGGTGCTGGTAAGTGGCACTGGTGGCAGCGCGAAAAACGGTATGGTGCTTTAGGTGGCTAGCCATTTGTTGCGGGACTGGTAGTAGTAGTGAAATTCCATTTTTACACGCAGAGCTACCAATTTGTATTTTGTTAAATTCCAGAGTCTCTCCCGTTTTTAGCATGTAAAAGATACGGAATAAAAGTATGTTTTTCTCCAAAGTGTCGTCAGAAGGGCAAGGTAGAATTTTTTTTATGTTTTTAATAGAACTTGAATAACAAATCTTTTCTACAAAGTACCGTGTAGGCGCTTATTAGTAGCGGCAAAAAAAATTTTAGGAAGAGATTAAATTTAATTCCAATTAATTCCATGTTTTATTTTTTTTTTGTCTTTTATTCGTATTTCTCGTTTTCGTTTTTTTTCGTATTTCGTATTTTACCTTACGGCCAATTTGCATACTATTGCATGCACCAAATCATACTATTGCCCACGGTAACATTCTGCACATTCTTATAAAGAAATTGGTATTCTCGGGATTCTGAAGCCGAACTGGTTACTTAGCTTCTGTGCAATTTATGTGATTTGAATTATTTATGGCACTTGTTCCAGGTTCTTGTCCAAGCACTTAAAAGTAGCTGAAGAAGAAATTAAAATCTCAAGTTATCACACTTCTGCCCATAACGGTGCTACACACTTTTACTTTGATCAGGTCATTAAAGGACTTCGAATAATTAACGCCGCAGCAAATTTGACTGTTAAGAACGGACGGGTTTGTGCCATTGGAAGCTCATTCTACAAAAGCAATAATCCAAGCCATGAAGGTACCTCTCTAATGCTTGGATAAATATAAGTAATGATGTAATTTATTCTTCAAATTAATTGATTGCAGTACAAACCGAACCAGATACAAGTGCAGAAGATGCCATAAGGGCTTTCGAAAAGTTCTTAAACATAACAATTCCAAATGCTGTAGAAGATTCGGAAAATATCGAATTTGCCGCTATGCCATTTACTAAAAGCAAGATTATACCGTCGCTTGCACTTCTACAAGATTTGGAAGGTGGTGTTGCCCGGATAAACCCCGTATGGACATTTGATGCTGCAGCGGAATTGAGCTTGTAAGTTTTTTGTCGTGTGAAATCTCTACATTTATCCCCCGCTCAAGAATGCAGTATAAGGCGTGGATTTTAGCTCGGCCCTCATGTACCGCGCTAAAACCCACGCCAAACACTCTAGGGCAAAGTACGCAAAACACAGTTTCACTAGGCCAAGATCAGGCTAAAAGGTATGGAGGCTTATTTAGTGTTTCTTTAGTATACAAAATATACGACTCGTTCACTTAATCTTTGGCCTGGTATTTGCCTGGTTTGGCCTGAAATGTTTGGCATATTTTCGCCTATTTTTTGGCGCAACCCGGATATGTGTGGAGTACGGGATTGCCCTTAGATACTCCCATGTCGCATAAAATTTAAGCAAAGAAATCGTTTATAGAGTGGGTAACAGCAATTGGTCTAATCCCTTATTTATACCAACACATTCACATGATATTGATTATTGTTTGCATACACGGCACGGACCATCTCTATCGAGGGTGTGGCATGCAGAGCAATTCCCCTAATTATTTGAAGCGCGGTAAATATACTCCCATGATCTCAACCCCTAACTTTTCCTCCATTTTCGTCGACGAAATATGCAAATGGTTGCAATTTTTTTGAAAATTCTACGGTTTAACATACGATTTTTGAAGTTTTACGATGAGTCAACCTTTTTACAAATTTTCGAGAATTTGACATTGTTTTGACAGACCCTTAAAATTCTTTTAACAGTAAAGTGTTTGGATTTAGCAGTCCAAACATTTTGTACCGTGTTTAAACTCCTAAACACTGCTAATTGTGCTCGCCAGTGCGTACATTTAGCTTCTACATTTTGTTTGCACAATTGGCAAAAACTGTAATTTTCAAAACTTGTCTTGGCGTTTGTTACAATGTCTTGTGTGCACATTTGTACCAGGTTTTATTGTATATTTTGTTTGCACATTAGACAACGGCTTTAGTTTGCATTCAGTTCTGAAAACATAAAACGCCCACCCATTTTACCCAATACAACTATAGAGTCCACGGGCACAAAATTTATACGACAGAAACAAAAAATGTGCAACATTAAATGTTGCCTACATGTTAACTACAGTCTACAACCAAAGTGTGCAAGCAAACTCTTTACAGAAGTCTCCAAACATAGTGTGCAAACAAAATGTGCAAACGCGGGAGATGAAATATTCAGCTACATTTCTGTTTAAAACTGCTAAATCCAGACACTTCGCCGCTCAAAAGAATTTTAGGAATGGCGGGTGAAAGCAATGTAAAATATTCTTATGTTTCCCCACAGGGTTCATCATAGAACCTGGCTATTTCACACAAGGATTCAGAATTTTTTGACATTATGTTTAACTTTCTAATTCACCGACAAAATTAGCTGTCTTATTTTTCCCGCAGTCATGAGGGTTGAATATACGGAGTTTCAAAGGCTTCGGAGATTTGTCTTTTCCTTGTAAAGTGAGGTATCAATTACATCTACCTCTCCGTTTACAAATCACAAATTTAAAACTTTGTTGTTTATTTGATTTGAGAAAATCAAATCTTATCTTATCAAACACCGAAGTAGATCCAATTGGGCTGTCGTACACTCGAGCGAGTCGAGGTTCACAGCTACAACTCTACTCCCGACCGGGCGAACGATCCACACACCAATTTTTAGGTTACGCCAAACTTATCCTATCAGAGGCGTCACAATCTTGCGACACTCCTGCAAAAAGACGGCCGACATAGAATTCGAGGATAGCCGGTTTTACATGTGGCCACTTGATTAAATTTAAATTTGGCATAATATGTCAATTCCATTACTAACGAGGTTTTTCTTTTTATTATAATTAGTTATTAGTAACATTATATTACTTAATTTTTAATGGAATTACAATACAATGCAAGATGTTTAAAAGAATTAGTTAATTTAACTTTTAACGAATTCCTTAATTGTTTTCGTAGTTACCATGCGTGTGTCAGTGCAAAAACCAACAAGGTGTCGCTACTACACAACTACGTTGACCACGCTACTTACAACGTCATTCCATTTGGCGTAAACGACCCTGATACGGGCGTCAGGTTAAAAGTTGTTGATCCTGAATATAAAATTGTGTCTCCGCATGGATGGCATAAAGTGGTTTATAAAGATGGTAAGGAAGACGTTTACGAAGACACTCGAGGCAACAACGTTTGGGCTCAAACTAACCGGGGTAAGTATGTAATTCTATTTACACGGAATTCGAGCATACTTCAGAAACGGACCTACGCCCTTGAAGGGATACCCCCTTAGGGACCAGTTTTAAATGGGTTCAGAATTTGTCCTTAAAATACGTTGCCGAAAACTGATATGTAAAATGTCAATTCTAGGGAAGTCCTTGTGAGAAGACTCTTGAAGGTATGGCTCCTTAGACCCCATCTTCAGACTTAGAATCACCCATAACACTTCTTATAAGATCCCATAATCGGATTTCACAAATTTCAGTAAGAGAAACAGGCTATAAGGGGTACCCCTTTTAAGGGGTAGTCTCTTAAGGCCTCCATTTGAATATCAGTTCACCATTTATATCTAGACTACAACACCCTAATTGGATTCGGATAAGGTGCGCCTGTGCAAGATGCCTGATGAGATGCCCCTTCAAGGGGTGGGCCCTTAGAGTTCATATTGGAAATGTACCTCACCTATGACCCCTATTGCGCGATCCCAAAAACTGAATTTAAAAATTACAATCTGTGGACTAGCCTATGGGTGAGCCCCCTTGAAGGGGTGGTCCCTTAGTTTCCTTCTACGAACTTGACCTTACTCGTGACCCATACATTACAGTTCCGAAAACAGAATTTGAAAAAGTTAACACGTTCGAGAGTTATTGTGCAACCAGACGGACAGACCGACAGACAGCCTGTTCCCATTAAGACTTCGTAAAGCTCAGTCTTGATAAGTATTACGTAGAGCTTGGAATGACTGAATACTATATGAGTTTACTGAGGAATTTTTCGCCATTTATCAGCTATAACACATTTATTGTTATAACACAGTTTTGGGACTCAAAACTTAGAGTCATAAATTTGACTCTTAGAAGTTCTGAGTTGACTCGCAAAATCACTCGGAGTCCTAAAACTTTGAGTCATGAGTCTCAACAATATTGGGCTAACAATGCAGAATATTTGCGTGACGTTAATTATATACGGAGCAATTTATTCTTAGTAAGTTTGACAATAAACTATCTATCTATCTATCGCTCAAAATTTGTTCCTACGAGAATGTGAAAAATCTACAACTGCCAAGCTACAGTGCAGCTGCTATTGACCCTGAAAATCTTTCGAAGTTTTGAACCAACTAGAAACGTTCTTTGTGCGTTCCTTTTTCTCCTTTTTTCTTTGGAAATACAATCCAAATAGAACATTCCTTGAAGGGCTATATGCTAGTTTTTGTTAAGAAGAATTTTTTGTCTTATATATTACTTTTAAAACGACGTTTTTTTCCCTGAAAAGGATGGAATAAGTTATGAGTAAGAGTCTTTTCTTATTAAGTTAACTCATTAAACCCATGACTCTGACTCGAAAATTTCGGGAGTCAACTGAGGGTCATTATTGGATGACTCTCAAGATTTGTGCGTCAAATCCAGAGTCGGATCCAGCTACTTACTCTGAATCTGATTCAAGGATTAGAATCATGCCGAACCCCTGTATTAATTAAAATTATAATAATAATTTTCAGATCAAAGGCATTTCGTTGAGATTTTATTAATTTGTGTTCCATTTTAAATCAAATTTTATAACCATTATTTTGGCTCATGTGTGGATTTGTTGCATTAATATATTGTTTTTATTAATTCCAGAAGGATATTGGTACCACACTAAATACAAAAAGCGGCCCACTCCAAAAGCAAATCACATTTTTGACTTTGAACACGACCCAAAATCGAAAGAACCGTTGAAATTTAAAGATGCCGCCGTGACTCAATTATTCTACACAACAAACACACTGCACGATCTATTTTGTAAGAATGTCCATATTATTGTCTCTTTACTATTAATATTGTGTAAATTGCTCTGCTTGTGATTAGGCGGATAATTGTATACCTTATTATTAGTTTCCTGTCTTTGTAACATGTGGGTGAATAAAAGTAGCTAATGTATTTGTTACCTCAGAAAACCGGGTTTTTCGAGGGTTCCATGAACGCCCAACGCCTATGGAGCGTGTGTTGTGGTATCGGCGCCCCCTTTTGTAGCTTTCGGATTTAGCCCCCGCCCCGCCAATGGATGGGATGTCAGAGTAAGCGTCTCGAATGGGCTCAGTGAAGTAGGGCATAAGTTATGCTATGTGAGTTTGATAAATGATTTGTGCAATAAAAAATTGCCGAATTTTGGGTTTGGGATTTGATATCAACCAAAAAAATTTAAGCACGCGCGCTTGCTGTAACCGAGAGTATAGTACAGACATCTTAAATTAATCTCACCCGGTTGTGTTAATTGCCTAGAAAGTGGTAGATACGCTTATGCGTTTCTTAATCTAACATAACATTGTGTTTTCTATTTTAATTTGCTAGATACCTATGGATTTAACGAAGAAGCAGGAAACTTTCAGTTAAAAAATTACAAATTGAAAGGCGGTGCAAACGATGCTCTCCAAGCGGAAGCTCAATTTGAAGCTAAAAGAAGATATGTCAGGGGAACATCAGGAAGTATGATGACACCTGGAGATGGATCCCCCCCAATCATGACAATTGGATTTGAAAAATCATTACGTGACAACGAAATGAGAGACGAATGCTTTGACAACGGTATTGTGGTAGGTTCAATCATATAGCCCCGAATAAAAGTTTTGTAAAGATATCGACAGAACACCGCCTACAGAAAATTGGCCCATTTCGGCTACAGGCTTTTCACGGACCGGAAACAGAAACTGTCTTGTGTTCCGCAGGTTCCTTATATTGTCGGAGTTGGAGACAGCACTCTCCGAAGAAATTCCTCCAACTCCCAATGTTGTAAGCGAGCCAACGGGAGGTTCGCCTCGAACACCATCATGATTAGGAGTGGCCTGCCGAGGGTTTTCAGAAACTCCGTACGGCATCTCCAACCGCAATGTTGTAAGAGAACCCACCGGAAAGATGCCTTCAACACCATCATGATTGGGAGTGCCTTCCTCAGGGTTTTCACCCACTCCGAAGGGCAACTCTGACTCCCACTGTTGTAAGAGTGCCCTCCGGATGGTCGTCTCTAACTCCGTCGTGATTGTGAGTTCCCTCCTGACGGATTCCTCCAACTCCGGAGGGGAACTCCAGGCATTCATTATGGAAATACCGAAACCCAAAATAAGCATGAAAATACGGTTCATGATCAATGAACCTTTTCAAGGAATTTACTTTTTATAAAATCGTTGAATCCCAAACTCAATAAATGACCCCCGGATGTATCGCTTCAACCCTCATTTTTTCGGAGGTGCATCAAGGTTGGAAAGGAGAATGGACCTCCAACTAGAACTCCGGGGTTGGAGGGATGCGTAACACTAACTGAGTCGTCTTTTTTATTTTCCTGCCCCACTAATCCTAATAAAGGTCATTTCTGTCCTTGTCCTAATCCTGTCTATCCATACTCAAAACAGACATTATCCTTCCGACCTAAAACGATGAAATCTTAGGTGTGTCTTTTCCAGTCGTATCAGACAGAAATTTTTTATTCGGGGCTTCAGACACAAACCTGGTATTTAGTAGAGTAATTTAGTAGTTCTGTAACCGCTTCTGAGCGGTTCCGGTCGAAACGGTACTCAGGAACACGGGTGCCGGTCAGTGCTAGCTATAAAATTGAACATTGTTACCAGTACCCTTGTGCGATCGTGTCAACAAAGTGGCGCTATTACCGACTCCGATTGGTACAAATTGCCGCGGGAAGTAGAAACCGGGGAACGGTATGAGTGAGCACTAATATCGAGCCAGTACAAATCCACCGTTAGCGTGACACTCTAACCTACATCATTTGTTTCGGGTCGAGCCGCTACCCAGAAACCCGTTCACCGATAGTGTTAGACAACCGCAACTACAACTAACTTACAACCGTCACTACTAACAATGAAGTTCGTTGATCAACATAGAGATAATTTCCTCGTCTTTCTAAATGGTTTCTCACTAAAATATGACAACATGAAATTTCTTGATTCCGGATGACTCGTGTGGAGAAGCGTCCACGTGATAGAAATATTTCTATGCAAGAAAATTCACTCGAGCAGCCCAATTAACTTGACAAAAAGGTAGACTTTGGAGGATGACTATTGTGATGAGGAACTAAATTTCCACTACAATGAACTATGCGCTTAAATTCCGTCAATGGGAATATTTCTATTTTGCACTCAAATATCTTTCTTTTTTAATAAAACATTTATTTTGAAAATTTTATAATCTAAAAAATTCCACAGAGATTAAAGCCAGGTTACGCATTTATTTTTTACAGACTCACGAGTACTTGCATGGAATTTCCAATAGACTAACCGGTGGTCGCAAGAGGACTGGCTGCCTAGACGATGGACAAAGTGAAGGCCTTGACGAAGGATGGGGAGACTTATTTGCTACCATTTTTCAGATGAATGCAAACAGTAAAAGAAATGATATATTTTATTTTGGAAAGTATACAATGGGCGTACACATCCGTAAATATCCGGTACATACCTACAATACGTAAAGGATTATATGCAATTGAAATACATCGAAAATTTTCAGTCCTAAATAACAAAATAACTTTGCAGTACACTGTTAACCAGAAGGTTAATCCATCCAATTATGCTGATCTTAGTAGTAATCCTGAATATAAATACATACACAGAATGGGTAAGGTTAATATTTTAATCTTAATAATTTAATTACATGAAATAATTTGTAATAAATTTAGAGGATTTAGTATTATTTTTATTTGCAAAAGTTTGTAAAAAAAATACCTTGCGAAACAGAAAACGAATTTATTATATTTGATTATGATACATAATATATCTGGAAATATTTATTCAAGATATATTGTACATATTAATATATTTATTTTGCTTTGGGTGAAGTCTGGGCTTCAATTCTACTTGATGTTTACTGGGATTTAGTTGACGCTTATGGTTTTAACCCCGACTGGTATAACAAACCGACCAAGCAGAAACCAGCTACGGATCCAAAAGGAAATATAATTTTTATTGAGCTTGTCATCGACGGAATGAAAATTCAACCTTGCAATCCTACTTTTATTAAGGCCAGGGATGCTATTATTCAAGCGGATACACTTACTAACAAAGGAAAATACACCAATTTACTTTGGAAAGCATTCGCAAAACGAGGTTTAGGGCAAGTTAAAAAGAAATCTAAGTAGGTCGATTTGAAGGAATAATTTTTGACAATTACGCTGATAAATTTTGTCAACAATAAATTTAGAAACACAAAAATTTAAATAAACGCTTTATTATATGTTTATCCGCCACCAACTTTAGTTCGACTTTAGCTGAGAGGTCACAGTCGTTCCCCTTGAGACATAGCAATTGCTAAAATGTAAGGCCGTTTTCCTTATAATCAAGCCAAGAAGTATTACAATTTGTTAGGTAAGGACTAATAGTAAATCACAGTTTGGTAATGGTAATTAGGTCAGTTACCAATTGTACGTTTGACCCTGGTACGTAAAGGTCGAAGGCTAGAATGGGAGAAAAGCTTAACTCCCACTAACTGAGAGCACACAGAAAAGTCTAGCTTCCTTTGTTCCAACCAACGCAGAAGACAAACTAACTGACCTATTTTGACAAAGCCGTTGAAAGGCCAGATAGGTGCCTCAGGTCACAAACGGCTACTCACACGGTGTTTCAATCACCAGTCTCTGTATCGTCCCAATTTTAGTAAAGCTGAGTCCGTAGGTTTACACACAAAATGAGAGCGGTTTAATCAAGATTCCCTGCGGGTACTTTACAAATGAGGGTATGGACCCTGTGGTCAAAGAATGGGGGCTGAAGGCCTTAGTACTAGGAAAGATCACGACGAAACAGAAATAAATGTAAGACAAAAAAGACGACGTGGCCACGACCCCGGCAGAAGGCTAGTGAAGTGGTGAAGAGCGAAACAAAGACTGACTAAGTTTCAGAATATTCTCCGTCGTCTTCTCCTCATCTCGAAGTCGGCGGGGAAGAATTATAAGCTCAGAAATGGGCAAAGTTGGTGGCTACATATCACTATGCTGACCTCACTTGAACTCCAACTAACCAAGACAATAATCTAAATCCACGGAACACGGACGGAATGGTTAGTAAGTCAATTGTTTATTTGTCATACAATCAGAATGGACAAGAATACATGTTCCAGGACTTATCCTTGGAGATTGGTTTCCAAACTTACTGGAACGAGACTGATTTTTAACATACACTAACACGACCTTTTATCAGCGAGTGCGGATGTAAACAAAAAAAACATGAGCAACTGACTTTTAAGCTAAAACAGACACTAATTAGCTTACGCTAACTTTATATTGGAAATGTGTCCCCTAGTCTGGAATTGGGAAGTTAGGTAAATGTCATTTGCCAAGTCAAGTATTGGAAAAAATCTAATATTGGGGTGAAACCCCAATACGGAC
>JABASL010000823.1:0-13694 GCA_019775825.1 Neanura muscorum | reverse complement strand
TTATCTCAGATGAGACTTACTACATTATTTCCCCTTTTCAAATGGTCAGGGTTCCACATCATGCCGAATCAAAACGAACCGCCAAAATTACCAAACTATTGTGATACGGTTTTTAAAAAATTAAAAGAAAAAATTAACACAACGAACCACCAAAATTCAACCAAAAGACCGATGCATCGACCAAACTGGAATTACTTCATAATAATAAGTTGTTATTCTAAAAAAAAATTTCGAACGGCATAGAATTGTTGCATCTACAAATAATATTCAACCTTCTCTGAATTTCTTTTAGAATTTCAAAAGTTGTCTTTTCAAATGGTCAGGGTTCCGCATCACGCCGAATCGAAACGAAACGCCAAAACACCGAACCGTTGGAGTATGATCAGTGTTGTGTGCTAAATAGCAGTGGTGCTAAAAATGCGATGCTAAAAACTGCTAAATAGCGTTAGATAAACGATTTCAGCGCTAAAAATAACATGGTGAAATTCAAGTTAACATGCAAGGGCATGGCACATTTTTAGCAACGCATTTTTAGCACAGCGATGCTTTAATTGCTAAATAGCGCTAGATAAACAATTTTAGCGCTAAAAATAGCAACTTTGTATCAACTATAAAATTTTCATCAACCATACCAGGTTAATCTGGATCATTTTTTTGAGTATAGATGAAGTAATCAATACATCCGAAAAAACTTCGCAACTTTTTATGTTGAAGGCTCCTGCCTTTTGTCTACAAATTTTTGATAACGATTTCAGCGCTAAAAATAACATGGTGAAATTCAAGTTAACATGCAAGGGCATGGCACACTTTTAGCATCGCATTTTCAGCACTGCGATGCTAGAATTGCTAAATAGCACTAGATAAACGATTTGAGCGCTAAAAATAACAACCCTGAGTATGATTTAAAAAATCCAACAAAAATATCAACCAATCACCAAAATCTCAAAACTGTAAAAATTTCTTAATAAGTTTAATTCTTAAAAAAAAATTCGACTAAAATTATTACATTACAAGATGTTCAGCCTCGTAAGAAAGTATTTTGGAATCATTTTAAATTTGATGTTTTCCACGTTTAAAAATTTATAAAACTAGATTTTGAAGTTCATTTTAATAACGATTTTTGTGGAATTTGATTAGGTTAAATTAAGATTATGTTACCTTTAGGTTAGTATCGTAATTTTTTTTTTAAAATTATTAATCCAGAGTGGAAGCGATCCCTGTCTGATTCTCTTTTTTACCAGGGCTGGAGTGGAACAAATTTATGAGAGTCTTCCGTGGCGCATACATTAAGGCGGAAGGAAGGAAAAAAAAGGCTGGAGAAAGTATTTTCTTTCTCCATCATTTCTAAAAAAAAGAGAAAGTAAGAAGGGAATGGATGGATTCCACCTCAGTCTCCTCCGCTACCTTCTTCCTTCAGATTGAATTTATTCTTTTATGAATTTTAAAACATTCATGCATGCATACGTGCTTCTCATAAAAAAAATTCATTGGAAGAATATGATGCATTCTTATTTAGCCTCCAACCAACCGGAACAAAAAGACTTTTCTCATCACTCCGCTCTTCTCCCATACACAAAAATACTCATCAAAACATTCATTTCAAATTCGAACCGCCTACCACCACCAAAGTCAAAAATTCAAAGAGGATCTCTTTTTAAAAAGAAAATCGGAAATTCAATATAAAATAGCTCAAACTGGGTCAACTGATCTTTTGAACTGATCAAGAAACTAATCGAAGCGTAAAACTATTCTCCTTAAATAAAAAACGACCAAAAACTGTTGCATAATGAAAAAATCTCATTCCACTCTTAAAGCTAACCTAAACCTCTTTTGACCTTTGACCGATTTCCTTTGAAGCCAATTAATCGAAAATTTTGCTGTTTCTGCTCGAAAACTTTTTACATTTTGCGATTGTCTCTGATTTCCAATCATGAATTAATTTTTTTCAAAAAACTGCTCCCAAAATTGGATAATTTGTTTAATCTAGATTTTTTTTTTGGGAAAATCTAGTTTTTTTTTTTTGAAAATTTACATATTTTCGTATTTTTTTTTTGTAAAATTTTAATTTTTTGGGAAACTGTAGATTTTCTTTGGAAAATTAAGATTGGAAAATTTAGATTATTAGAAATTTTCTAATTTAGAAAATTAGAATGTATTTTTTTTGGGAAAACTAAGATTTTCCTGGAACAATGTACAGTTTTTGGGAAAACTTAGATTTTCCTGGAACAATGTACAGTATTTGGGATAACTTAGATTTTTTTGGGAAAAGTTAGAGTTTTTGGAATTTTTTGATTTTTTGGCAAAATTTGGATTGTCTTTGGGAAATTTTTGACTTTCTTTGGGAAAATTTAGATTTTTTGGAAAAATTGGGATTTTAGATTTTTTTTGGGAAAACTAAGATTTTCCTGGAACAATGTACAGTTTTTGGAAAAACTTAGATTTTCCTGAAACAATGTACAGTATTTAGGATAACTTAGATTTTTTTGGGAAGAGGTTTTTGGAATTTTTTGATTTTTTGGCAAAATTTGGATTGTCTTTGGGAAATTTTTGACTTTCTTTGGGAAAATTTAGATTTTTTGGAAAAATTGGGATTTTTTTGTTTGGAAAAATTTAGCTTGTACGTAAGTTTTTTTTCATTGACATTCTGGAGTTTAGATTCAGGAATTTAGAAATCCAGACGCCGCGCACTTTCTCCTTTGAGAAAGTTTGAACGGAAATGCTCCGTCTTTCCTGCTTTAGTTCCTTGCGTTTCCTTTTTTTTCGTTGTGTGAAAAGTCTTTTAATTTCTCCACACTTTGTTCAAGGGAAAGTCAAAGAAGAAAAGGCAGGAAAAGGCGGCAAACAATGAATTTTTTTCTACTTTTTTCTAAACGTTTTCTGACAGTCTGTTGAATTCCACAGGAAGAGAAAGTAGAAAAGACGAAAGAAAATAAAAAAAAGGCTTATTTGCATGAGCGATTCTACAATCAAATAAATTGCACTTTTCCCTTTCCATGTCACAACTAATCCTTATTCTTTTCTTCTATTTTCTGATTTCAACCAATTGAGCTTCCCCAATCTTCCTATTATTTCCTACACATTCCTTACTAACAAAAAAAATTCCACTCAACCTGTCACTCAACACCAGCCAACAACACCAATTTCAACGAATCAGCTACAAGGGACACTTGCTCTCGACCAATAAGATTTAACCAGAAACCCTGAATATAGGCATATCCAGAGGGTATTCAGGGTTAGTGACCATAACGATTTCCATCTGGATTCTAAAAATTGTAAAGATACGACTCTCTTTCACCATTGCATTTTTATTTGCTCATTCCAAAGTTCCATTACAATCCAGTATTAAAAGGTCTTGACGCCATTTTTATACTCTTCCTGAATATCAACAAGGAAGAAACCCTAACCTAAAAAAAACCCTTTGAACCAGAGGAATATTTTGGCTTTCTTTTATTTCAACCAACCTCCAAACTATTATTTATTAAACGACCCAATTCGCCCAGGAAAATATAAAAACTACCAAAAAGAGATACGAAAAAACTGGTTGGAACAATCTTGGAAAAATAATCTTGGACCAATGTTTCCAGATTTGAATCCAATATGCTCAAAGTACATAAAATAGATTTACTTCCAAAAGTCCAAAATATCTATGATCAAAATCTGGCAAAACAAGTTCCAAAACCTATAAAACAAGGCAGGCTAACCTAAACCTAAAACCTAACACCGTATATTTAAACATTTAAGGACAAATATGTCTCCTTTCTCGGATTTTTCCAGCGTAATCTCTGAATCTACGTTCAGAAAAAAAATCAAATTTTTCGAGAAGCCCTACAATTTAACCCTAAATTATAACCCTAAAATACAACCTTATACTTTAACCTTAAAGATATAACCCTATAACCCTAAAAAACATTTAGGGCTAAAAATTTTGCTATTAAAACTCACCAGAGCAAAAAAAATGCATTAGAAGCTAAGAATGATTTTAGGTTTTCTATTTCTTCTTTTGCTTTTTTGAATAACTGTAACGCCGGGCAAAGAATCTCGAATTCTTGGACAAGTTTTCCTACCCGGTGAAAATAGTTCAGCTTCGATGGTTTGACTATTTTATTTATCATTTGGTAAGTTTTGCCTTTGTGATAAGAAACTTTTAGTTCTGTAAATTTAGGTTATAAACAGTGGTTAGTTTTAGGTTATGTGTTAGGTTTAGGTTATTCTTAGGTTATGCGTTAGGTTTAGGTTATTCTTAGGTTATGGTAGTCTGGCGAGGTTAAGTTATTAAAATTAAGTAAAATTTGGTTAGTTTTTGTTTCAATTGGGGTAGAAGAATAAACTTGGAGTCTATTTTGTAGCAAATGGGAAACTCACCTGTGTTTTGGATGGAATAAAGGGATGAAACACCTGTTGGACCGCCTTCACTTTCTATTGAATTTTCTGAATTCGAGCTTCTGGGTTGAAACTACGCACAGGTGAGTCTGCCCACCTCAATCGACGAACAACCAATGGAAAACTAATTTCACAAAATCCATTTCCAACCAGAGTCTCCAATAAGAAAATTTTGGTTGAGACTACGCACAGGTGAGTCTGCCCACCTCAATCGACGAACAACCAATGGAAAACTAATTTCACAAAATCCATTTCCAACCAGAGTCTCCAATAAGAAAATTTTGGTGAGAACAAATGGATTTCCATTCCTTTGTTATTTTCACACCGAAGGAAGGAACGAAGGTCAAAGGGCCCTAAAAATGAGCCATACCTTCTTATCCTGGTTCCAGAGTCCATCAAGAAGAAAAACAAGGAAATCTAAAGAAAAATCTTGACAAAGGCCCTAACTAAATAACCCAAAAATCTTCAACCTGACGTGACTCAGCGTGACTAATGGAAATAGGTTCAAAGGTTTAGTACCTTAAGTACCTACCCCTTCCAATCATCAACCTCACTTGTATCCATACACCTAAGACGCCATGAATTCAAGACATCTGAAGGCTGTAAGTATCCCTGTGCTCTGAAGGCAAGCTCTGGAAGGGCTCTTTCTCAAGGGTCAACTCCCTAAATCTCAAGGCAAATGGAACCTTGTCAGCAGGAGGGCCCAGGCTTAAGGCACAGTTAAGGAAAAAGAAACTGGAAAAAGAAGACATAAACAATTTACGACAAGGAATATGACTCAGATTCCAAGGTTGAAACAATGGAAACCATTGTTATTTCAAAATGGAAGCCATTTCAAAAAACGTCAAAAATTTCAGGGAGTAAAATTTCTTACAAAAGATTCAAAATAACGGCTTATCTTGAACGCCGTACAGAATTCTCAATAAATAAAACATAGCTTTCAGACATCAAAAAGACAGATCATCCTAGCAAAAATTGCAAAGCAAATTTTTGTCTAAATTCCGCTAAAAACGAAATTTTCGTAGTCCTTAACCTCAAACATTTAATTTTAATAAAATAACCAAACAAGCCCGTCTGAAAGACGGGATCAAAATTACTAACTACTCCAAAAAAAATTGATCTGAATGCCAAGGTGGCCAGTTTTTCTAAAATCCAACATCTTCGGCCGCCTGGACATGCTTTAGGTTAATTTTTTTGGGAGTAGTAATTTTAATCCCGTCTTTCAGACGGGCTTGTTTGGTTTACTAATATAATCAACTTAGAAAGTTCAACTTCAGTTTCCGTTTTGTGGAAAATTGGGATTTGGCTTAAAAGTAAAACTAAAATCACATTCCAGTTGCCCATTTTTCAAAGCCATGTAATTTTTTTTGACAAATTCAAACCACATAATTTTAAGGTAAAATTAGTTAGTTTTGAAGAAAACGTATGTTGGTGTTAAAATCAAGTGAAATTATTTGTTAAACAATTTTAGAATTGTTACAATTAAAAACATAGTTAACAATTAAAAAATAGTTAACAATTAAAAAATAGTTAACAATTAAAAAAATAGTTAACAATTAAAAAATTAGTTACCAATTAACAAAAAACTTTTTAAATTTTAATTGTTAAGTATTCTTGTTAATGGTTTAACAAATAATTACACTTGTTTATAACACCAACAGACGTTTTTCTCAAAACTAACTGATTTTACAATCAAAAATTTAAAAAAAGAATTGTTACAATTAAACAAAATCTTCGACAAGGTCGACTCGATTTTCATACATTCCACATGGCTTTTTTTTTACTTTCTTGTTAATTTTTTATTTTGTGTGTGTTTTTGTATAAATCTGACGCCGGCCAAAAAATCTGAAATTGTACGTTACTCGAGTTTTTGGCCCCGGATTTTTGAATTTGTAGACGTGGAAATAAGTTATAGATTCAAAAAATTTTAATTTAAAAAAGAACGCCAGAACTTCCCAAAAAAAAATAAAAAAATTTTACATGTGGAAACAATGAAAGTGAAAAGTTTGAGTCCATTTCCGTGATTCCACTTTGGTTTGGTTTGAAGTGCGTAAAAAAAGTGAAGGTGTTTGATTTTGTGAGTGATGTTAAGTGGAGAAAGTGTTTAGAAAAGAAACTTCAGGTTTTTGGTGTCATTTCTTGTGAGAGTGAGAAAAGCCTGCTTTTCTTTCAAAGACTTTTCAAAGTGGAAAAGTCATTGTTTACCAAGAGTTTGAAGGCGGGCGTGAAAGGCTTCCACACTTCCCAGCCTAGAAAATTCCATTAACTTTCTTTGTGGAAGGATTTAAGATCTCCACCACCTGAAAGGGAAGAAAAGGATGGACGAAATACTGGGCTAAAAACCTCATCTCCTTTCATTTCCTTTTGGTGAGGAGAGAGTGAAGAGCCCTAGAAAAGGTTTAGAAAAGGTTGTAGAAAAGGAGTTCTTTCAAGTCCTTCAACTCCTTTTCTCCATTACCTCTTACGCAGTGAAAGTTAGTGGAAAGAAGGTAGTGTCTCCCCTGGACTAAGTTACAAATCTTGTTAGACGGATCATGTCGACCAGGCCTTGGGAAATGTCCCAGGATCCTACTGAGAAATGTCAGACGTAGAAAATGAAGTAAGGAGGCGGAAGTTGGTGAAAGGTCTTTTCTTTCCCTTGTCTTTGGAAAACCGAGGCGGCAGGTGTCTTTGTTCTCTACTCACAATTACACTCAAACCCATCAAAACCTAAGTGCAAGGGCATGTCCACCACCAAATATCAACACGACACAATTCAAAGGGAACTAAACCCACTCACTACTTCAATTCAGACTTAATATGGCCCTAATTGCGGGCCTACACGCGCGTGCCGCCCAAAATCACAATACAGGAACAATGGCAGTACAACAGAAACGCATTCGTCCAACTTTTTCAATGAAAATTAGGTTAAACCTCTACATTCTGTTCCAGATGAACCCCTCACCAACATAAATGAAAATCGTCTCAGTCGTTGGCAACGTGTCCAACGAGTATACCAAGATTACTGTAAGCGATTTTATTCAGAATATCTCCAAAATCTTCAATCTCGCGTCAAGTAGACTTCTGGGAATAAACTTAGCTTAAACTTACTATGGCTATAAAAAAAAAAATAACCCAAACAAGCCCATCCCAGGACGGGCTTGTTTCAAGTTAGAAGATTTGCTATTAAAGTTCCATTTAATAAGTTGAAACAAATTTAATATAAGTTTTGAAGTACTTCGAGGTGTTACGGACATTTTTTGATGAGTTTACGAATAAACTGAGTGTTTAATTGTATTAATAAATATTTGTAAAACGGGTATACCAAAGCAGCGTACTCGAACTAACCTGAGACAGGCAGGCAAGACAATACAATAAATTAAGTGACATATTAGCAAAGATATTAACGACGCATACCGTAAATAATTTAATTTAAAAATTATTTACTTTATTAATTTTAATTAATAATTTTAAACACCTGGGGTAGCAAAGTTCACGTCAAAGGTCAATGGGTCAGAACAAGATAAGTTTGTTTCGATGAGGAGTGTTTCTGTAGGAAAAATTTTCTGACCTTGAACTTTGACCCCAGGTCACCCATATTCAATAGCGAGCCAAGTGAGTAGCAACTACTATTCATGTCAGAAAAAAATTAAAGCTGTTTCTATAAGAGAGGCCGAAATACGCCATTCTAGCGAGCGCTCGGCGCGAGTCTCACTATCCTAATCCATAGCTTCCTCTTACAAACATACATACATATTAGAAAGCAGATTTGAAATTTTTCTAGAGGTCCCTGAGATGATGGGTACAGACAGACGAAAGACGGATTCAACATTTCCGTAAAACAGCGTATAAATAGTGTATTTATACGCTTTTAAACACCTGGGGTAGCAAAGTTCACGTCAAAGGTCAATGGGTCAGAACAAGATAAGTTTGTTTCGATGAGGAGTGTTTCTGTAGGAAAAATTTTCTGACCTTGAACTTTGACCCAGTAGTTTACCCAGGTCACCCATATTCAATAGCGAGCCAAGGGAGTAGCCCTACTATTCATTTCAGAAAAAAATTAAAGCTGTTTCTATAAGAGAGGCCGAAATACGCTATTCTAGAGAGCGCTCGGCGCGAGTCTCACTATCCTAATCCATAGCTCCCTCTTACAAACATACATACATATCAGAAAGCAGATTTGAAATTTTTCTAGAGGTCCCTGAGATGATGGGTACAGACAGACGAAAGACGGATTCAACATTTGCATAAAACAGCGCGTAAATAGTGTATTTATACGCTTTATTTAAAAACATTAGAGGCATTCTACAGTTGGAAAATTCTTATAATCTATAATTTTCCGTCTATTTTTCTTTCCCATGCTGGGGCTGTGCTACCTTTCTCAAATTGACTCGATTTGGTTCCTAAGCCTTGGAGTGTAAGACTAAATCCTACTTTCCCTTTGCCTAAACGGCACTTTCACCAACTTTCTCCATAAAGCTTCTTCCTAATGCCGTGAATTGACAAGTTAAAGAGGAAATACCGGCCGAAAGTCCTTAGCCTATAATTCACTTTTCTCGCTTCCAAAGACCACAAATCGCCATTTTAATCCGGCTTATAAAAAACAACAACACAAATTCATCATCATTCATCTCCTAATCCGCTCAACTCCATCACACAAATTCACCAGTCTAAAAATTTCTTCTTACAAAAGTTTTCTCAATTTTTTTTTTCAAAAAATTTCATTACATTAGCCCTTCTGCTTCCCTGACTTTTTTCCAAAGTCAAAACAATAGAATTAGAAAACTCCCTTAGATCTTCCCTTAGGAGGGAAAGCTCCTTAATGATACTTTCCCTTAGCCAAAAAAAAAGTAGCACACTACCCGGGTTTTCTTCTGGAGATCGTTGAGAAACTTCCTTGAGAAGCTTCTTTGAGAAACTTGACAACCAATCCGCTTCACCAATCCGCTTCTTTATTTTTACGAGCGGATTAGCCGCCGTAATTTCTTCTTTTATGAAGCTTTCTCTCTTATTCTATTTTCAATTCCAAAAAATAACAACAAAAATTTCCACTCCAAGAATTTCTGTCTAGTTTTCAAGTTTTTGGAGGGTGCTAATGTCCAAAAATTACAAATTTTTGAAATTAACATGCTTCCAAGAGTCTTAAAAAGAGAAAGATTATAAATGTAACCAAAAGGAGCTTAGTTTTTTGTTCAAAGAGAAAGACATTAGATACTAAAATTCTTAAGTTCTTAAATTCTGAAGGAGAAAGTAGTAATTCCTTGTGGAGAAAGTGAAATCCCAACCTTTTTATAAATGCACGAAAGTTTCAGTTGCATACAAATGATGTTTCTTCTTGGCTAATTTTAATTGGGAACCACATTTGCATTTGCCAGGGAAAAGCTCACAAAACCAAAAACTTTCTTCTTCTCTTGGAGTGGGAAAACTATGTTTTCCCAATCCAAAACAGAGAAAACCCAACCAAGCGACGACTCTTTTTAACTTCCTGGAAAAGGCGACGCGCTGGGCGGCGACTGGCGACGGCAGACTTTCTACATCTAAATTAGTCCAAAAAGAAGGAAGAAAAAAAAGAAAGTTTTCTTTCTCCTCCCTTTTCTTTTCCCCTAATGTCTCTCAGCGTTCTAATTAAAAGAAGAGGGAAAAAATCATCGGGAGATGTTCCACGTAATTAAATTATTTCTTATGAGCCTCACTCACGCTTCTCAGCTCCTGTGACACCCCACACGAAACGTTAACCTAGACTAGGTTTAGGTTAAGCCTAGTCTAGGTTAAAAAATGGCTCTTGCCTTTAGCTCTACCCTTGGTTTAACCTAACTTCCAACCTGATTGACATGCTAATAAGAATCATAAATAAAAACTTTATTCAAAGGGAGACAGTTTTCATAAAAAAGTAGAAAAAAGAACAAAAAGAAATTTCATAACCTGTCAATCACATCCGGCTGACATGAAGAGTCAATTCGATTAACCTTTTCCCCTACAAAAAAAACATCCTTTTGTTGAATGTCGCCCATTCTGTTGTTGAATGTCGCCATGTCGCTTTCACTTTTGAATGAAAGTTGACGATGTGGGAATGTCGCTAACAAAAGATTCAAATGCAAATCAGCTTCTATACTTACATACCTTCAACTTTAGCCAAAACCAACAACCTACTCACTTATCATCATAAATCCTTCAACATTTCACACTCTACCAGTTGACAGCAACCAATCAAAATTCTTCAAAATCATCTTTCAAATTCTATACTTTCAACGCACGTCTTCATCATTTTTCATGTTCAGGGAATCAAAAAAATTCTAAATAGAACACCACCAAATAAAAAAAAATTTCCTTGATTTACATCGGTAAATTAGGGATTCAAAATTTTGAGAATAAAAAAGCACGTCAATTTAACATTCATCAAAAACTATAAAAATCTCAAAATTCAAATGTTTAGAACATCTAACAAATTCCCAAAATTCCCAAAATTTTCAAAAAAAGGTTTTAAAATTATTGTAACTGACTAAATTGACGATTATGAAACATTTCAAAAATTATACGAAACAAATCATATAAAAAATAAAATTTAAAACTATTCTCCATTCTCGAAATTATTGGAAGTAGGACGCCATTTATAATAAAATAATAATTAAAACAAATCGAAATTTTTCATTTAAGGTTATATATATATATATTCAAACTTATTTGTACAGTTCAAATTTTTTGTACCTAAACGCCATTTAGAATAAATTTTTTATAAAATACAACCGAAATGCTTTGATTTGAGTTGGAATGTTCTTTCCATGTATAAACCGCCCAATCCAAAGGCAAAGACATAGGCCAAAAATTTATTCATATGCTTGCTATGAAATTGTTGTACGCAAAAATCGCTTGATTTAACGCGGAAAAAATTTAAATGTTTTATTTTTAATTCAAATTAAAATGAACTTGTTATAGTAAAAATAGCGGAATTTTTGGTGCAAAAGAGGGAAAAAATCGCCGGAGAAAGTCGTTTTTGTTAAACAGAAATTTGATACGGGTAGATACAAACTTAAGCCTGATTTCTACGTCTTGTTCAGGATGGCTATGAACCTGCCTGTTCTCGGTGTTACCAACAATAAGGAAATTTTTATGGTAAGTAAACGACGTCAACTAAAAATTGGCCCACCCTGTAAACTCGCTTTTGTCTCTAGAGGTGTGCAATTAGCTGGGATCTCATAAAAGTTGATCCGCTGTCACTTGGCCTTCCTTTTGCCCTTACTCTTAAAGGACTTAATTCCTTCAAGAAAACTTCTTTTAATGAATCCCCTACTTTCACTTCCCTTCTCCCAAATTCCATTTCCATCGAAAGTGAGGCGGGTGATTTCGGAGATTCCGAAATTTCGGAAGAATCCTTCGCATTTCCCTTGGAAGACTTTCCGCAAAGTCTATTCTCATTCCTGAATCCTTTAAGACCCCCAGCCTCATTCCCATTCCACTTTTCTACTCCGTTTGACCCAAAGGCTCCCGCCAAACCTTAATACCCTATCAAATCAAGAATCACATCCAAACTTAAGGTTCCATTCTAGAATACGGTTCAGCGTCAGCGCTCAAACGCTGCAAACCTCCAGCGCCATTCCAGCCCATTCTCAACTAATGGGACACATTCATTAGCTTTTCCAGAAGCAGCCAGCACGGAGACACAAGGAAGGAATTGGCTTTAGCTCCTATGTAGCACAATGATCAATTAGTAGATATTTAATTAGAAAAGAACGAGAAATTTTCTCTTAAAAAAAATCTAGAATTTTTTTTGTAGAGAATTTTTCTAGGGAAAACAATGCGAAGCCCTTGAAAAGCCCGTTTTTTCGTAGTAATTCCTCCTAATTCCAACAATTTTTCACTTTGGAAATTAAATGATGCAAACGTGAAGGAAGGAGGAGAGAAAATAAATGGGAAGAAAATGAGTTTTTTATGAGCTCAATTCTTCTTTTTATTTTATTAATTACACATTTTTTTTTTAAATTTTCAAGCCTTGGCGCCATTCAATTTTAATATTTTTTTCAGCTTCAGTAATATCATCTTTACACAGGTTCTGCAAAGGTCTGCATTCTCGAAATTTAACCCACACGTTAACAATTACACGTGAAATCTTGATTCTGCCAAAAAAGTGAAGAGGAAAACAATTTGTGCAAGTTACAAAAAATAATTTGAGAAGTGTTGAATGAAATGTACTTGATTTTTATTTTTTGGCAATCCTACCTCATATTCACACGAAATGGCATACGAAAAAATTTCTTTCTCGGAAGGACGACTGTTTCTCAAGCGAGAAAAGAGAAACTAAATGATAAAAGTGAGGAAATAAGCACTTTCAGGGGCCGTTTTTATAACGAAGGAAGATTTTAATAAATTCAAGTGTCATGCTCTTACGCGCGTCATTGCACCTCCAACGTACGAAATCGTAAACATGTGGAATTTTTCTATTCTAAACTTGTTCTAAACCTTGTTCTAAAACAAGTTCTAAAATTTTTGCTCTTATTTTAAAACATTCAACCTCCTGTTCTAAAAAAAACAAATTTTAAAATTAACTCTTAAAATCTTAAAATGTCATTCAAAACCACCTGAAACCTTTTTAGCCGTCAGCGTGACCTTAAAAAATATCAATTCAAAATCATTTAGCAAATCCCATTACCACAAATCCATACCCACAAAATAATAATAAAAAAAATATTCAAAAAATATTCAAAAATAGCACCAAAAATAATTCGAATTTACAAAATTAATTTTCTGCCATCTTTTTTGCATTATTTTTTGGATCCCGCCCCCCCCCCTTCTGCGTTCAAACACCTCGTTCAAATTTAAAATTCAAAGAAAATATTCAAGAAGGTTGGAAAAATCATTTGAAAAAAATATGTTTGTGATTTCCGTGGCTAATGTGAATTTCACCGAAAACCTTCACCTAAACGAAGCAGTACTCAAAACACCAGTTTTAAAATAATATAAAATATGACCGACGTACAACAAAGCCAAATCCAAGAAAGACATCTGTGTTCATCGGAATTGAAAACTCCTACCTTTAAAAAATGTAAATTATAAACGACGTGCAGCTAAAACAATACTGAATAATAATAAATTTCATAAAATTTACACCGCCCATTTTAAAAAAAAAAAACTGCCTCAAGGAAAAGGGGAGGATAAAGATATACAAGTCGTTAGAATTTCGTGATCTTCAAAATTTTTCAACAATGGCCGAAATTTCCCTGACCAAAAGAGCCTTCCCATGTCCACTTTCTTATTCCTCTGTTAGCAGGGAAGTTTCAGGAAGGAACTTAGGCCCATTAGGCCACTCTAAAGGAGACAGACACAGACCCAAATTACATTGA
>JABASL010000822.1:0-13700 GCA_019775825.1 Neanura muscorum | reverse complement strand
GTTTTTGTATTCAATACGTCTTTACGTCACTGAGCATGTGTTTAATAATGATTCCTTTGCTGCGCTTCCACGAAAGGCTTGGGGATTTCTCAAGGTATTTAGTGCTGGAAACATTTTAATTCAAGGAACTAACTAGAAGACAACAATGTTAGATTTCATTCTCCTGTTAATACATCCTGATTAATATTTAGGCCTGGAGTGAGTCCGTCTACCAAGGCTGTAATGCCAGTTCACCGTGACTCTGAAATTTATAACATGGGACACCATCATCGTGGCAAAGCTGTTATTTTCAACCACGAAGTAACGAATATTGCAATTATACTGAATTTAACAGCGATGGTTTTAAAAACAATTTGAAATGTTTCTTCTGCATTTTATTTAGAACTTCCACCCGTCCCTGGACTTGGGGAGACGACACGGGACTGAACGTGACAAAGTTAACTTAAAGGCCACACTGACTGCCCTTGGATTCGATGTTGTTGTTTTTGATGATTTGACGTTTCAAGAAGTCCGGACTGAAGTAGAGAAACGTAAGCGTTTTACACATGGGATCCGTGACGCGATTGAATTTTCCCCACTTTTAAATAATGGTTTTAGTTGCTCGAGACGATCACAAGGAACGTGATTGCTTGTTCATGTGCGTGCTGTCTCATGGAGACACACAAATTATGTACGCGAAAGATTACTCTTACAAACCTGATGTACTTTGGAACTCTTTCACTGCGGATAAGTGTGCTTCACTGGCTGGAAAACCGAAGATTTTCTTCATTCAGGTACCTTTCCTCAATCGTCCCAAACTAAAAAGAACGCAAACGCATCAATTTTTAGCAATCGTTTTATGCCAGTACATTATTCTGAATTTACAGGCATGTCAGGGGAATCAGCTTGATGAAGGAACAAAACTAGTTCGCGTGAGTCGTACTGAGGTGGACTCGAATGCGCAAAGCTACAAAATACCGAATCACGCGGACTTCCTGATCGCCTTCAGTACTGTTCCAGGTACCTAATTTTAGTTTACACGATTCAGGTTAAAAAAGCTTAAAAAATTTCAACATTTAAAACCCCGGTATTCAGGGTTTTACTCATGGAGAAATACAACCAATGGCTCCTGGTTTGTCCAAGCTATTTGCTCCGTCTTGCAAAAGTATTCAACAAAAAAGGATTTGCTGTCAATGATGACCATAGTATCTCGCGAGGTAAATTATTAAATCCATGGAACTCGAAAAAAATTTTATATGCGAAGAAGAAATTAGTAGATGGGATTGTAATTTGTTTGAATTTTTTTTTAATACTTCAGGTTGCACTGACTTTTGAATCAAATACTCCGTCGCTGCCTCACATGAACCAAAAGAAGCAAATCCCGTTTATCACTTCTACGCTTATCAGGGAAATCTACTTGGTTCCAAAAAAGTGAATCTCCTACTCCATATCGAGTTATATTGTTCCGAGAGAAAAGAAAATGATCTGAATTTATATTAATTTAGACCTTGTAACAACTATTTATTCTAAATACTTATAATAGTTAGCCTCTATTTAGCTTTACGTAGGCTCAAGTCTTCCGCATGTCACTGTTACATCGGAAATTAGTTTTCAAAGTTCAGATTCTCTTGCTCATTAGCAATTGTTACAAGTTACAACATCATGAAGATAGTGGATGTGGTGATTCCCCAAAAGTACTGTTCGAACATCAGTAAATTCGAATTTATTCTCAAGGAGGAGGTAGTATGGGCAACATTAAGTTGTTGGGTTCTTAATTGTAATTTATTGTGATCGAGAAGGGGGGTCTGAAATTTGGAATGATGATCCCTTGGTTGTGTGTTCAGATGAAGATGGGAAGATGTGATGAGGAGAAAGTTATCAGGGCGTTGAATGTGTGTCATTCATTGGGATTGGATTCATTTGTTCTGTCCAAGTGAGTGGTTATAGAGGCACTTGGGTTCTGTCTATTTCGTGCTTGGGAATATTTTATTTTTCATTCGGTGTTTATATCCTAAACAGCTAAACGTATCAAAGGCTCAATTAATATTTTGTAGTGTCAATCAAAAGGGTAAAACATAAAGTGCATGTTCTAGTTCTATTTTTAGATGAGCCAATCTGAAACGAGTTTTCTGGCCAAAGGTGAACTTACGAAACCCCAATTCAAGTTTAATTAAAATTTGGGCTTGGATCAGGGAAATGGCGTCGCAGGATATATAAAGACAATAGTGTTTGTTCTCACAAGTTCTGCTACTTAACGTGAATAGATAATGGGGACTATTATCCTAACAATATTGAATTTATGATAAGATTTAGGGAGAGGGATTTATTCATGATTATTTGGAATTAACTTATTCAGCTAAACCTAATTTCAATTTGGTTTCGGGGTAGCACGCACTGTGGCTCGGCTCTGCATTGATTATTCGCGTCCTGCCTGTCATTATTGCTTGGTTAACAAACAATAACGAAGCGTCCTGAGGGCGTGGCATTGATTTCCAAATCGTCAGTCTACTCATAATTAGTAAGAGTATTCATTGTAAGAATATTAACATTAATAATTATTTTGTCAGGCGTGAAGTGAAGTGATCGATTTTCGACAATTTAGTTGATCGGACGAGAGGAAAAGTTAGGCCAAGGTTCTTATAACTTGTCAGGAGTCAGGCTATTTTCAGAAATATAATAGCGGTGGTGGAGGGTAATTTTTAAACGTTCTCAGAAATGCAAGTTAAATTTGAAACTCGTTTGTTAGTAAGTTTAGAAACCACTTATACATTAGCCGAATACTAAAGTTATATTTACTTACAATTCTTTTGGAATTTCTTTTTCTGTAAAGCATGATGGATGGTATTGAGGCTGTGTAGAGTCTACCCAAATCTTTGCATAAATCATGACTTCCAGAATTGCGTGTGCTTTTCGTCTAGAGCAAACAGCTTAAACCAATCGCTGATTTTATTTGTGTTCGTTTCGTGTGACACTCAATATAGTGAGTCTCAACACGTTGCAGTTTCGTAACCAGTCAGAGTTATTCGTTTAGTTTTTAAATCGGGCAAAGAAAAGTTCATACCACTGCAGTGGTGTGAACTTTTCTTTGGTGTATCATTATCGTAATTAATTAGAAGTGACTCAATCAGTAAAAAGAAACCAAGTGGTTGCTGTAATTACGAAACATTAACTTGAGCGTTCGAGGAAATTGAAGACAAAAATAAAACAGAAATTATTGACTTGAAAATGGAGCAAATGCCTTGTTATTTATAGGTGGATCTAAATTAATAATTTTATTCCTGCCAATTCTTCTTTTTGTTTCAGAAAATCTGACAAGTTTTGCAATTCTCTAAAAGTGTATAGTGGGTATAATTCCAGCCAACACATTTTATTCTCGGCTCCTCCGTAATCGTTATTTTACAAAATAATGTCATGGATCGAGAATCCTTCCAAACTACTTGTAGGGGAATTTGACCTATCCCGCCTTGACATCGATGAAGCGATTCTGAACTTTACGTCAACTGTCGCGACCAAGCTTTGGTTATATTCCCTCACCTCGGCGTGTTATTCGGTAAAAAGACGCCTCGATATTCTAATATTGTGCTGTTGCAGTTTGTTGTTTCAAAGTTTTGTGCAAAATTTCTTTCCAGTGTCCGTACACACGCGTGAGTAAGGAACCCTTTGACCTTGGTCAGCGCAACATAACAATTGACACGACTTGGTCAACGAAGTATCGTTTCCGTACAGAGGGAACCAATGCCAGAGTTACGAGTACCGGAAACGATGAGTAAGGCTATTCCAGTTCAAACAAATCAATGATTTTGACTCAATGGGAAAATTCCGACATGAATTAAAGTTGAATTTCATTTGGAATTTGTTTAGACACGCCTTCTGCGAATTTGGGGAAACGGGTTTCGATGAGTTTGGAGTTTACAATATTCACATGCGCTATGGCCTCAGAACTACTCCGGAGTGTACTGTTACTGTTGCCGCAGAACCTGTCAATATTTACTTACGTATAACTAATTTAGCTTAAGGCAACGAAAGGTGAATGCTTGTGATTTGCCCGAGCAATTTAATTTCTGTCAATTTATTTTGATTTCTAGCTCTACTGATTGCAGTTTTCATTTACGTTTTGCTCGCATTAGCTATTTACGCAGTTGGAATATCGAAGAAACGATGGAAAGGATGCAGACAACCCGCATTGAATGATTCTATCGAAACGTATGACAACGGAACACCCTCACTCACAACCTCGTCGTCTGTGTCCAGGGCTCCAGTGGCAGCATCCCTGTCGTCCGGCTCTAGTCCGAGTGAAGCCCAGCGTCAACACAATAAACAGCGCGTAAAATCTTTGGATGCGTTTCGGGGGTGCTTTCGAAAATTATCACTAATGAATTACAACTTGTGTGTCGTCCTCGTTCACTGAATTAAGTAACCCTTTTCTAACAGGCTTTGCATAGTGATGATGATATTTGTTAATTATGGGGGCGGAAAGTACATGTTCTTTGAGCACGCTGTTTGGGATGGCTGCACTGTGGCTGATTTGGTATTTCCATGGTTCGTTAATTATCAATACCGGTGTACATGATGTTATGTATGAAAATATTTAAAACCCAGTTTGATCTTTAAGGTTTCTGTGGATCATGGGTGTCTGCGTGCCAGTCGCCGTAAAGTCGCAAGTTAAACGTGGGACTCCGAGATTAAAGATCTTCAAAGCCATTGTAATACGTTCTATGAAACTAATTGGCCTCGGACTACTTTATAATACACTCGGAGGTCCAGTTCGTTTTGGCGATCACGCTAATCTGCGTATTCCTGGAGTGCTTCAGCGTTTCGGACTTTGTTACTTTGTATGCTCCACCCTAGTGCTCATATCCATGACTGTTAACTTCACGAAACCTGAAGGAAAATGCGTAAGCATTGTTATCCCACGGAAACAACCGATGAAGCAGTTAAACAAGAAATAAATTTTCTAGGGTAAAATAAAGGGAGCGATTCAAGACATTTCCATCTTATGGATTTCCTGGATACCAATTTTGTTTATCCTACTTCTTCACTTCCTACTAACTTTTTATCTGCCTGTTCCCGAATGCCCAACGTAAGAAAGTACTTAAAATGTATAATTTGACCTTTCAGGGTTGTGTAAAACTAATTGTATTGAACCGTATTAAGGGGATACTTGGGACCTGGTGGACTGGACTTGGAGATGAATCCCGCCATTGACTCGCATTGTATTGGAGGAGCTTCGGGCTTCATCGACTTACAAACATTTACCACCAAACATATGTACAACCATCCAACCGCAAAAGAGATTTTCCAATCTGGACCGTACGACCCCGAAGGGCTCCTAGGAACGTTGACATCCATAGTTCAAGTGTGGTTGGGTGTTCAAACCGGAGCAACTATGCTGGTGTACCCGAGACCATGGAGTCGACTTAAGCGATGGGGAATTTGGGCCTTGATAACGGGTGTTCTTGGAACTATTCTCTGCCAGGGCAAAATGACTGGAGGATGGATACCACTAAACAAAAATTTGTGGTAAGGTTGAATAGCATTGAAAAAAAATATGAACGGAATTGAATAAGCTAATAATTGTTCGTGTCGACTAAGGTCTTTCTCGTACGTTCTCGTCACATCATGCTTCGCGAATATCCTTCTCTCCGTCATGTATCTGCTCATTGATATTCAGAAATGGTGGTCTGGGTCACCATTCTTTGAACCAGGAATGAATTCTATTTTGCTCTACATGGGACACAGTATTTTAAGCTCATGTCTACCTTGGAGGTGGTCCGATGGGGAAATGCGAACGCACTTTATACGCTTAATGGAAAACTTATGGGCAACATCGCTTTGGGTAGTCGTCGGTATCTGGTTGCATCGTAAAAAACTCTACTGGTCGGTCTAAACACCGAATACCAAAGTTTCTACTAAATTCTTTTAGATATCACCGCTTTTGACTGAAAAAATAAACTGAATGCGCTAAAACTTTGATGCGAAAACCACACCGAACAATGAATTCACTCTGAACTAATCTTATATAGTATTTACAGCCCTGGAATGGAACCTTCGAAAAATCGTCTCATTAATTCCATTAAGTCACTCGTTAGATTCCAAAATGTCCACATTTATTACCACTGTTAGGAGGTGCAGCAGCTGGATAGAGGCGCTATAATGGTAATTCTTAAGAATTAGAAATAAACAGTTTACAAACGTCTTCCACGGCGACCTCCCTTTCGTCTTGTCGAGTCTGATGGAATTGGCGTCACATCTTCAATTCGTCCAATTTTCATTCCTGAACGAGCAAGAGCTCGAAGCGCTGACTGGGCTCCTGGTCCTGGAGTTTTTGTCCTGTTTCCACCAGTAGCACGCAGCTTGATGTGAAGGGCAGTGATGCCAAGTGATTTGCACTTCTCGGCGACATCTTGTGCAGCAAGCATGGCCGCGTAGGGTGAAGCCTCGTCACGATCTGCCTTAACCTTCATGCCTCCTGTAATTCGGGCGATAGTTTCCCTGAAATAGAAAACCACATGCTTATTGTTCGGCACTTGGCTTGTATGCTTAAAATGTGAAAAGTCTGAATTCGAAGCATCAACAAGGGTCTCGAGTTTTACCAAACTAAAGAACAACTAAAAACTGGTCTAATTTAGTTTAGGTTAATCTAAGCTAAATCGTGCACAGACTGTGGACATCGTTCAGCAGTGTCCCCAATTCCAAAAATGCATGGGTAATTTTCAGGGTATAAGTAATGGATACGTAATAAGTGGGTTATTTGCCAAAAACCCACTTACTTAGATTCAAAACCTCGCTGCCACTACCAGTGTAACTTAAGATGTAACTTATCTAAGTTAGCGAATTATAAAATTGAAATTACCGTCCAGACAGATCCGTCACATGAACAAAAGTATCGTTGAAGGAAGCGTAGATATGGGCTACTCCAAAGACTGTTTCCCCTTCTCGTACCTGTGGACCAAGTGAGACTTGGACTTCTTCCTTAGGTTGTCGTCCCTTCCTTGGGCCCATGTTCTTAGAGTTCCTTTAGCAGATGAGAATTCCATAAATGACAAATTTCTTTACGTTCAGAGTTTGTAACATTGCACATGCAAATTTTCTCATACAACATAAATTCTCAAATTCTGAACATAAGCGTAGTGAATTACTATTCCATAACCTTACCTTTAGAAGTGTTTGAGTGAAACGATGATGAGATAGCCAAGGTTTATGAACAAAATTGTCAATTACCTTGATTATTTCACTTTTTAGCCGGAAAATCAAGACGACTGACACGAAATTATATTGGGCAGAAGACAGCTTTGGCAGCGCCAATATGGAGAGAGCAACGTGTGTGTGAATTGAAGTACTACTTTTCGTGAGTACGGAAAACGTGCGTTCAATTCGTGTAACGAGGGAGTGAAATTGTGGAAGGAGGGAAATTAATAGAATTTGAATATTTGAGGGTTTTGCGTCTTGCTCAATATTTCTTGTCTCCAAGGAACACAATTGATATGGGAGACCAAAATACCTCAAACAGAAACTCAAAGGCAAAAGTGTGGGAATAATCTTCAAACTCAGGATCTCTTCTCAACTTTAATTAATAATTATCAATAAAAGTTAAGATAATTTGTCAAAAATATGCTAAACATACAGAATTTTGAATAATTATTCTCCAAGAAAATAATTAAATACGTGTTCAATTCATTGAAAATTTAACGTAAGACTTGAGGGTATAGGCAATTTTTATAGGAGTGGTCACTTACAATGGCAAATTCACAGTGTATGGGTGCAAAAATAGCAACTGTGGCAGCTGTTGAACATGGGGCGGCACTCATGAAAACAACCGCATCCTCTTTGTTTTAAATTTATAAAATTTCTAAAATATTTAAGTGAAATCTTTGATTTGATTTATTATATAATTTACAATCATAATAGAAAAAGTGAAAATATTTAGTTAAAGAAAGTAAATCTCATTAAGTTCTTTCCCAGGAGGGAGTTTCCAAAATGGAGGCGGCGGCGTTTCTCCGCTGCAAGGCAATACTAAGACGCTGAATTATGAATTATGTTGAGCGAGTCTCTCCAGATTTTTCTGAAATGCGTTGACCAATTTCTTTAATGAGCGACAATCCTTCCTTTCCCCAAACGCCAGATGTTTCCAAAGTCACCGGAACAAGGATAAAGCGATCCATCAAAAATTCATATTTCTTATTCTTGTCTTTTTCCCCAACTTCCGCTGCATAACCGGGGAATCTGGAAGTCATACTGACATATGACCGTATCCTCTATTTAGATAAATTCAAATACAAATTCCAGTCGATTTATAAATGTGTCTCTCCATTCTATTACATTTAAGTATTGATCGTATAAAGGTGGTGGGAAGAGTAAAGGAAAACTTTATAGTAATTTTAAGAAAAGAACAATACTTTGTAATTTAATAGTTCCCAAAATTTGTGCGATAAATGATTAAAATATTGTCCGTACTCGTAATGGGAGACAGTTTGGCGAAGGGCGTAGTGGTTAAGGCGCGTGTAAGGTGTGTGTAAATGAGTAAAGTTGTGGGAGGGTGCGCCGTAGTGGAAAAGCAGACCTGTGCTTGTCTCTTTAACTTTTGTTGATTTCCATTCCATTGTTTACGTGCGAAAGGAACTTACATAGAGACAGAGACAAGTCTCGTTTCTCAATATTCACATCTCATACACCTTGTTACTTCCTCTCGTGTCGTCCCGTCGTTCTTTTGTCGTTTGATTTAGTGGAGGAACTACTGGAAGAGGACGAGTGAGTAACCAAGTCATTGTTTCACCAGAAACAATAGATCTCCTTTTGTTTTA
Source organism: Neanura muscorum (assembly GCA_019775825.1). Classification (NCBI taxonomy): domain Eukaryota; kingdom Metazoa; phylum Arthropoda; class Collembola; order Poduromorpha; family Neanuridae; genus Neanura; species Neanura muscorum. The sequence continues at coordinate 4,920 of JABASL010000822.1, read as the reverse complement.
GTTAACGTAGATCTTAAATAATCACAAAATTCAAGTACTAGTTCATTGTTTCTTCATTGGCTGGGTGGTCCATTTTCGACGGGTACTTATCATCAGAAGGGGTTCCAAATTCAACACAAACTCTAGTATACCGTCACCACACCTTTTCAATGCAAAATTGCTTCTGCATCTTCTAAATCATTCCTGCATCAGCCACACCATTTATCTCAAGCTCTATAGGTAATTCATACTCTCTCTCAGTAACAATTCTGTAGTGTACTTTTGAATGATTGTAAATGTTTTGTCCAGATCTATGGGAAGTCCAAGCGATCAGTATTGGCGGCCCGCCATTTCATCCACAAATGGACCACGGCACATCATCGTCTAATTGAAAAAAAAAAGCTTGGATATGAACGGATCTATTAGCTGAACTGTTTGAAGCAATCGTGACCCTTGACGGATTCTCCTGCAGCGTGGACACCCAGGCTTGCTAGTCATAAAACGCGTAAGTGATCTTTAACAATAAACCAAGTATACCTATTAAAAGGTCAAAATCAGTTAAGGTTGTCCGTCTTCAGCACTAGCAAACTCGCCTACCATTGACCAATGTGAGATTTCCTTAAAAGTACAGCGTGTATTACCCTAACCTGGCCAAGGGTTATCTAGCCGGAATCAATGTACCCAACAGGAAATCAATGTTTGGTAAACAGTACTTGCTGGCGCATTGAGGGAATTACTTTAACGCCTGTCGAGAAGTTATCCAGTTTCAAAATAATATAAGCCTTTAACTGCAAAAGATATGATTAATGTGTTGGCGTATTCTCTGCACTGTTCAACACTATACCTAGACACCACCATATCCGAGTTCCGGGTTACACATGACGCGTTCCTATTCTTCATCAAAGAATCAATTAAATCGCATTGGAAGTTAGTTCAGATCAAATAACTACTGATAGCGGAAGTCAACGAATTTAAGCCTGGGATTAAATATTTCGTTCATATCAAGGGCAGGGACTCTTAAACCGGGTTTTTAACATAATCTTATCCATTTTATTCGCGTCGTTTCAGTACATCTTATTTTATGCATTTTACGTTCAATCGAGCTCAGGTTCGAGGAGCATTTCAAAATTCATAGTGTTAGTGAGATTATTGTTAGATGGATCTTCATCCCGAGAGAAAAATAGGAATTGGATTTAAATGGAAGAGAGTCAGGATCATCATGAATCAGGAAATATCATTTCTAAGTAAATCGTTGTGAGAGATTCGGTTTTGGTGAGTGGAAAAATGTCACATGAGATGAATTCGATATTCTGTATGAGGCTAGGCTATTGCTGGAGGGATGCATATGAAATAGAAATAGACGACATCTCCTGGCCCGGTAGCACTCCATAATCCCGAAAAAAAAAATCCCGACAAAATAATCCCGACAAAAATACCCCGAAAATAAAAATCCCGACAAAGTAATAATCTCGACAACAAAAATCTCTACATCGTAATAATCTCGACAAAGTAAAAATCTCTAAAATAAATATCTCGACAAGGTAATAATCTCTACAATAGAAATTTCCTGGCCCGGGGTCCCTTAAGCTCGGGACATGGCTAGCCGGCATACGAGACGGGAGAAAATAATACTTCGGGTTATTTTAGTTCAGCGTAATTATTATTCAGTTATTTATAATGCTGTAATATAATGTAGGAGTGAACTTATTCTGAATATTCATGTTTCACCCAGTATGCCATGACCATGTGCTTCGAATTTTGTACCAAGTAGGCAACTCTTCTGCGATAGATACACTCACTTTAGCTTCAGATCAGGCCTGGTCAATGGCCTTTCCATGCTCTTTTTTTTTGTTATCTCCTCTGTATCCTCTGTAGGAATCTTCTGGTCGACACGCTCACGAATTCTTTGTTTAATGAGTAATCAAGTGAATCTTGGATGCAGTGGTGGTGAGTGGTGGCGTTGGGGTAGCCATTGTTTGTTTTTTCATTATTGTATCACAATCAACAATACTAACGCAAGCGTAGACAAACGACATATTCACATTACACTACTAGCTAAAAATATAAGAAGTTGGTATGGACAATTTTGACGTTGACTGGATATTTGACTGCCTAAGATACTAAATAATAAATAATTAACAAATTATGAAACATTAAGCTGGCATAAAGAAATTTTTTAAATGGTGCAAAACTAGCGTCATTCCGGTTTATCCCCAACAACGTCTAAGATCTCGACTCGTGCTGTAGGAGAGCCCAAAGCAACAAATTATTTAAGAATAAGGGCGTGTATAAGGTAGATATTAGTGATCAGTGATCAAATACGCTAAATGGATTTCATGCTTCCATTTTTACTTCTCCGACCGTCCGTTATCGACTAAAGAACAACTGGAGCGATTTCGATTCGAATTTGTTTTTAGATTTCAGTTTTTCATTGTCTTGGGTTTTAAAAACGCCGATTTTCGTGGTTTTTTCACTATTTTGAAATGAATAAAAAAAAGTTTTGAAAGTGATACTCTCGGTGACCTCCCTGTGAATGTAGGTATATTGTTGAATGTTTCATTCCTTTGTGCACCAGTCTTTCTAATGGAAAACCGAATGGTTGAGTCCAAATAAGTTAAATCATAATACAAATTATATCGTTTAGTTTCCTTCTTTGTTAAATTTTCGCTCATAGTGCATTTTAGCTGCTACCAACGACTAAACATATTTTTTATGCTATTTTCTTTCAGGTGTCACTGATTTTGCTGTTCGGTTCACTCGTTTCGAATGGACGTATTATTGAGGCTAGTGAATATGAACTCACAAATAGGATAAGGAAACCTCAACAGACGGTGGCTTGTTGGTACTGCTAACTAGCAATACTTGGAGGAGGAAAATCATTTAAATTAATTTCGCCACAATATCCCCCCTTGATATCCTGTGCGTCACGGCTTCTTTCGGTTTTGCGGCAAGTCTACAGTTGTTTTTAAAAAGAAATTCAAGTTTCTTTGGATCATTCAACATGATGGAAATACAACAGTTTTGACCAGCGTATACTTTAGTTTAACGCTAAAAGGTAATTATTTCACCCTTATAATGTAAATGTTTGTACAAGTCTCAACATCAACACTCAATGACTAGTTTATTTTAGTACTTTGAGCGGCTTACATATTTTATTTTAGGTAACTGTCAACTGTAGGTATTTTTGTCCCTCGGAGAGAGCGGTTGTGTCCACGCTTGTTGAGCGTGGCACACAACCCCAAAAGTTTTCATCCTGGCCAGGCCATCACGTCTCGTAGATCAATTCGCGGCTCTTGAGAGAGCCATGCGGGATTGGGAATTGGTTGACAGCGATCGGTTCTCTTTCGATGACTCAGATAGATTTGAAGAAGACTCCCTCTGCTCTTGGATTAGCGAACCGGAGAGCCTGTGCAACAATTGGAGAGGATGGAAGAAGTCTAATATTCCAAACAACTCGGCGAGTACATGTCTCCTGACTTCAATGGCAGCACCTGCGTCTGGCACCGGTTTCACATGTAACTTGCCAACATCCTCCACACCGCTAGGTGTAAAGAAAGGTTCAGTTTCTGAGTTTTCGCCGTCATCATTTCCACCATCCTCTAACATAACACAGCTAAATTTGGTCGAACTTTCTGCACGATGTGTCGCATCTCATATACCGTTTGAAGTGGTTGAGCGATATTCCCCTCCAGTTCCTGAGGAACTTCAACTCAGAATTGCATTCTGGAGCTTCCCGGAATATGAGGAGGATATCCGCTTGTACTCTTGTTTAGCAAATGGATCAGCCGAAGAATTTACAAAGGGTGAACGGCTATTTAGGACGGACACAGTTAGCGACATCCTTCAAATAGGTTAGTCGTTCATCGAATCTACAACAATGGTTCCAAAGATATTGCTACTTAAATTAACTCTTACCGTTGCAGGGTTTCACCTAAGCGCTACCGTGAAGCCGAATATGCGGGAGGCACATAATGTGGCTGTAACTTTCGATCGGCGACGGGTTACATGTTGTACATGCACATGTAATGCAAGCACGAATTGGTGTGGTCATGTCGTGGCAGTCTGCCTCAGTCGTATTTTTCAGGTTACACATATACTCTATTTAAAGTTATAATTTTCTTGGAGAAATAATATTAATAAATAGTGAATGTTATTTGTATTGTGAAATAACATAACACTAGTTTTTGTTCCTCTGTTTCCCCATTTAGCCGAAAGGAGTCGCATTTCGAGTACCAGTCAGTGAATCATTGACGGAACTGAAACGCGATCAATTGCAAAAGTTTGCTCAATATCTCATCAGTGAACTACCACAACAAATTCTACCAACTGCTCAACGGCTTCTTGATGAACTATTGTCTTCACAGCGCTCTGCTATAAATACTGTAAGTTTTCGAAGGTTTAGACGTCCGGAAGTAAGTAGTTTAAGTAGCCGAAATCCAAAAAAATTTAGGTTAGCGCCTGCGGCGTTCGATATGAAGGTTTGAAATTTCGATTGGAAAGTGGCGTTTTAGTTTTGTTTCCAGACACTTTAAGGGATTTAGGAAGTTGCAGCGCCGTCAGGCGCTGAAATTTTGACAAAAAAATTGAAATCGGCATCCGATCGGCGGATTTTTCTCTGCAGAATTCGGCAGCCGACGAGCCGGCAGTTTTTTTTTTACTACCGTCCGATTTCGGCCTAGTCGGCAGGCCATTCCAGACGCCTGTTTTCAGGTATGAGCTTCAGTAAAATTAAAGAGCCGGTATTCCAATACGTGCTGGAACTCTTTGAGCTAAAACGCAACATACGATGAATGCACTGAAACTGAAAGAAATCGCACTCAACTGATGAATGTTGCCTGCCAAAAAGAGCGTATAGATTTTTTGAGAGAAGTAGTCACATTGTTACTAGAAAAAACTTTTTTAAACTTTTATTAAACTAAAATAATTAAGGTAAAATATTGA
>JABASL010000821.1:0-13705 GCA_019775825.1 Neanura muscorum | reverse complement strand
AGTTCACGTTCGTGTCTAGGATTTAGAAAGGCATGCAAACGCAGTTGAAAAAAAAAATGAAAATGAACCTGTTAAGAATAAAAAGGCCTCATTATCAATCAGGTGCATCGGGACAAAGTTCAAGATCATGGAAATTATAATTCATCGTAAATAGCATGCTCTGCTACCTTTTGGCGTTGTGTTTTTCCGCATTGTCAAATTTTTAGGCATTTATACTGAAAGCTTAAATCTGTTTAGACGTAAAAATTTACCAACAACCAACATCCGTCTAGTTGTTGGTATATTTTCTAGTTCCATTTCCCCTCATTTAATTAGGATTTTACTCCACTTCAGTTTCAGTAATATTAAAATCTTAATGATGGAACTGGGAAGCGTAATAAAATTATACGGCTCGTGATGATTTATATGATTAACTGAAGTACACATTTAGGGATAGGATTCTATTTCTCAGGGTCATCGAGTTCCCCTACAAACTACTTTATGAACCAACCACCACCGTGGTGTGTTCATTAACTGACGCCGCTCGAGAGTCACTTGGTAGTTTGGCAACCACTTGAGTGAGTCTAATATGACAAAAGAACATTGTTGATTCTATGTTGGGTGGTTTGTTTGTTCGTTCGTTAGAAAGGGTGTGTTATGTACTTTTGCATAACTGATGAATCAAGCCAGTTACTGCCTCTAGTGCGCGGAGGTGGATGGGATTTCCTGTTTACACGACCAGAGATTCAAATCATAGTCATGTAAATCATATCATCTATCCTCCTATCCTGCCGAGAATAACCGAGGAATGCATAGTGAATATGGATTTAATGATACAATTCTAAATTTTAATTAGAACTCTCATGGACAATGAGAATTCGAAAAGGAAATGTAATTGCTGTGGATTTGATGTTTGTCTTTTGAGGTGGAGGAAGATAAAGTAGAAGAAGCTGAGTTCGTTGGCCATAGATTCATGATCCGAGATCCAAAGGTCGCTAACGAAGGCATCTTTAGCTGAGACATGCTAAATATCTTTTGTCTCGCGATTTTTTTTATAAGCTCAAGTCCAACTGGGTGTCTCATAGGGTAGGAATTGTCGAGAAGACTTCAATACTCATCGTCATATTTAAGTGATTAGCACATTTAAAAATTAGTGTTTTTATTGAATGGTGGCGACGACGAGGCTTCTAGTATTGAGTTCTATAAGTTCACTCCGCGTAGTGCCGTTTCGTAGTTTACGAATGCTTCAAATCGATTAACATCGCATCGTGAGCCTCCTTAATTAAATTGAACTAGCTCGACCAAAAATCGCTGCACCAGGCGGTGAGACAAATATAACAACCAAAGGACTACCCCTTGATAGTCGGCTTAAAATTAAGTTGAAAAGTTATTCCCGATAAGCTGTACAGAAGCCTCAACCGTGCGTATAGCTATATTTTGGGAGAGGTTTTGTTCCTGAAGCGCTGTAGAATTTATAGCAAAATCTTTGGGCATTGCCTTGTGAAAAATCCTGTTTTACCGCCCCGAAACTCCTGCGGGTCGCTAATACGATCATATTCGGTTGTTTATTTCTATTATTGTGTTTGCCTTTTAATTGAATTTCGAAACTATGTTAGTAAGATATGTGAGATTCAGGTTGTGAGAGTCAGACTCACTAGGTAGATCTAAAATCTTCCCGGTTTAAGTTTGGTAAAGTTACATTATCGTGCTTTCACAGTTATCATTTCTTGTCTAATTGACACTTAGTTTTGTTGTTACAGGAAGCTCCAGATGCCGAAGGACGCAGCAGACACTCCCCACCAGGAGTAAAATGGTATGCTCACACATTTCCATCAACTACCTAGAAACATCAAGCACCCTCGAACAGCAGCATCAGTGACAGACAACTTAAACGTCTAGAATTCTGGAGAGATTTATAACACGAGCACAAGAGAAAACTTCAGAAGAATAGCATCAATAGAACACAGTGCAAGACACTTGAAATAAAGCAAATTCAACATCATTATATTTTGACTGTATAAGCAGCATATATATAATACAACTGGTGTACACCTAGAGCCTTATGTAATATGCCTTTTACGAGTAAATTAATTAAGACTGACTAACTGAATGTCATAGATTGTTAAAATTTTATAAACTTAAAGTGCCAAGTCAAGAGAATCTTATGTATTTCCTTGTATAAAAGTAATAATCCTTCTGTGATTAATTTAAACGAGCTTCTACTAGACCAACGGCTGATTTAGTTATATTTGATTCCTACAATATATTTTTAATTAGAGTTAAATCCTTAGTCTTGTAGATTATATTGTAAGATCTCCTCTACCAAGAGAATGCGCAGCAGTAGGCAACAAGCGCTTCAACCCGAAAAGAAGACAGAAAGTGTCAGGTGCAAACATTCCAATTCAAGTAAGGAGCAGCGAAATTAAGTTTCATCCAATTTAAACCTTGGTTGACTCCTGGATACAGGTGAGCACCTTGCCTTCGGAGCACTGTTGGTTATTTTTTATCTGGTTTTTAAGTTTTTGTTTTTATATTAAATGGAAAAATTATTATGTAAATATATAACTTAGCATTTCATAAAAAAAAATGTAAAAATGTATTTTACACAATACAGTTTTGAATTGTGTTTCAGGGATTTAAAATTAAGGAAGGAGAATGAAGTGCAGTATGTCAATGTCATCTTTGAGTTGCTCCCCGAATAAGATTCAGAAGACTCCGGATTCATCCAAGTTGAATGCCAGTAGCAGACATTGTAACTCCCTATCTTCTAAAAAGTCAAGGTTTGTGCAAATCATAACAGAAAAAAAACTGATGGATTCGTTGCAAATTAAGACAGGAAATTTGTGTTCGTGCTTACGTCGACCACAATGCCCAATTAATGTGAAACCCCAGAATCAATTTTTCCAACTAATGGACTATTTTTTAAAGCCTAATGGTGCCAAAATGGAACCGTCTTCCTAATATTTATAATTAATGTAATTGAATAAATTGAACTCAACCCTTTCCTAGGAGGACTCTGGAGAAGAAACTCTATCGACGTTCTTGGGGTTCCGCAGAGGAAGTGAGTCAAGAAGAGCTGTGGAAATATTGTCTGCAATCAGTTCAGGTACAAATAATATACGAAACGAAATTGAGTGATCTTGTTTTGCAAATATTTGGAACAAAATGAAATAATATAATTTCATGGTATAATATCATTCCTGCAGGGTACATCACTCAACCTGGATAATAGGCAAGGAGAAGTCCGTGAATTCTTGGAAGACTATTCCAGGATATCTGACTGGCTAAATTCAGTTCAGGCTAAAAGAAGTCAGCTGGCGGATTCAGCAGTACTCCAGCAACTTGTAAATTCTTATTTAAATACTCGCTCTTAAAAAACTAAATCACGAAAACGTTTTAAATGTTTGTCGTTGTTGGATTTTTTGGCATACAGTCGAACGATATGCAGTGTAACCGGTATCTACAGAAGGAGATGAACGAACGTGGAAGGATCCTAGCACAACAGTAATTATGAAAATTAATAGTAATTAATAGACCGTATCAGAATATAACCTAGCCTCATCCACGATCGCATTTTAACCCAACAAGATGGTTGGTTCACGCGTCGGTTCTGATTGGTCCCACATAAGCCCGTACATCTAGCTATACTGGAACCTATCGTACAATGGTGAGCAATAACGCACATACAGGTAATTTCAATTCAGAGTTTGTCACAAGTTTAAAAACGATTGGAGTGTGTAAGTGAGTGTTTGTGTATTGATTAGTGAATGGTGATTTTACTACTAAGAGAAAACGTTTTTATCGGGAAAAATGAGATTTCGGAAAAGATTCCTTTCTCCGCTTTCTTTGTTGCACGAGAGATCTGGAACCAATACCAACCTATTTGAAAACTCGTTTTATTTTACAGAAATGTCTGTTCAGCGCACATCGCATTCCAATCGAAATGAAATTTATTGACACATCTGGAAGGAATGTGTATGTGTCAGGCTGAGATTACCATCAATGTGTGATATGGCCTCCTTTTGTACGATATGTCACATGCGGTCCCAGGGGTACCGAAGTAACGGGTTTATATGGGAGTGGGAATCGGTACGTCTTTGTATCGAGGAGTGCCAATGTTTACATTCACCATTATCGACATAAGAGTCGAGTCCTAACTCCATGCTTAACGGTCCTGGAACTCAAGACTAGTCGGTTAAAAGAACTACATTAAAATGGTTATTATTAACGGCGTGCATTGAGAATTTCATGTTCGTGTGGAAATTCATTGTGTGGACGAAGTCGCAGTTCTTCAACCTGTTGAAATTAACCACATGGAATTATTTCCAACACTGCCATTGTAAAGCTAAAATCAATACAGTATCCTGGATTTAGTCGTAATGTATTCGTATTGCACTAATAGTTTAACTGGTCGAAATGCTTTACGCGTGCTCCTTCAAGATTAAGAGGAACTTAATTGCCGTGCACTTGAAGGATTACGGTTAAAGTATAAAAGTTTGCAAATTAAGTCGGATTTTGAATTTCAGAACGGCAGTGACTTTTGACTATAATCTTTAGAATCCAATTTTGCAATATGGAATAACAATATTGTTTGAAATTGCACATAAGTAGCGTGCTTAAAGTTAGCTTGATTCTGTAAGCTTCTTAGTGTTACTGAATTATTTCAAGCGAAAAGGAAAATGAAAAGAAAAGCGATCAGTGTAAATATTCGGATCTTTAGCTAACCAAGAGTTGCGTTATTGGATTACAGCTTGTATTTGAATACTTGAGTTTAATTGAATTTAATTATTATTTCAGCCTTCCTAACTTGAAGGAAGAGTTTCAGTGGAGGATAAAACACATGAACTCACAATGGAATTCTCTTGAGAAAATTCTACGTTGTCAGAGTTCAAATGCCTGGAACGACGGTCACCGATCATCACATTCTTCTAGTAAGCGTAACTACAAAATTCTGATATTCAAAACAACCACAGATCAATAAATTATAGTAATGATACTTAATCGATTTTTAGCGGATGAATGTGACATTCATTGGGTGAGTCGGTGGTTACGTGAGATGGAAAATGAACTGCAGCCGTTAGCTTTTAATGTCAACTGGGCTCCTGGAGATGTCGAAAAAGAGCTGTGCCGACATCAGGTAACCAATCTTTCATTTTTCCTTTGTTCCAGCTAGCTTTAATATCTGCATTCTAACTTTTAGAACGAGTTTAGGGTTTCTTTTAAGGTTTCTTTATTTTGATCTGATTTTGAATCAGAATTTTGATCTGAAAAATTCGGCCGTACATTGGATTTTTCAAAACGGTTATTCATATTCTGCAGAATTTTTGAATTTTGTCCAGAGGATCTTTTATTTTACTTCACACCAGGGACTACTTTAAAAGTCCGTTCATTTTTAAGTTCTCACCTAATTTTTTTTAGTAAAACTTTATGAGGAGTTAATCGTCCATTTAAGATGAATAAGATTTAACGACCCGTAAATCCTGTCATGTCCTACAAATTATTGCACAGTCGTCAGCTGTGTTATTTTATTTTATTTTCGTACTAAAGTTTATTTTTTTTGCAGAAACTTTTGCAACACTTTAAATTACAGGAAAAGGCTTGGAGTGCGAAATTTTATGCGTTCTGCTTGAGTTTTTTGTGCAGTTTTTTTTTAAAAATCAACTTACGCGAGGATTCGCTTGATGAGTGTCGTTAATTGCTCAGTTAATTACAGAAAGGAGAGTTTGTACACTCTATGAACGGAGTTTCGATGGACAGCCTCTGCGTGTTTTTTAAACTTTAAAATTGGGATCAGGTTCAATGTCCCCAATGTGACAAGATAGATAATGGAACGGTTGTTCTGCCGCACGTCTTCTGCCTTTATCATTCCATTAAGAGCCATGAACAATGGGAGGTGATTTTAGGGACATGAGCTAAATTTTTATAATGTTTGCAAGTAAGCATTTAGATTCTACTTTACTAAACAACAGTTTGTTGTCCCTACCGAACAATGGTCGCTTAGTTTGGGTGAGTTAGCGCAGTCGCAATTTGCAAATGTGCTTTTGATGGAGTGATGACAGATGAATCAGAATGGAATGAGTCTAAGTCGCAGTTGACACAATTCATATTCCCGCAACGACATAGATTTTGAAAATTGGGTTAATCACTAAGCATTTATTTTGTTATTTGTACATGGGCGTTGATGGAATATTTTGGTACAATTCTCCATACGCGTTTGGTGAACTCGAAACATGAATCCAGAATAATATGGACTGAATAGTAGAAACAAAACACGTGTTGTGATGCAAAGGCACGACGTGTCGCCGATTTGTAAGAAGTTCAGTATTGTAAGAAGCCTCGTTTTCGATTCGAACGAGGAAAGCTATTCGTTTTGATTTAATTGATTTTGTTTTGTGACCTGAATTACAATGAAGTTTACTACGCTCAGTGATTAAGGTAAACTTTGCTAAAGTTTCGTATCGCTCTTCGAGACAGGTCTCTCGTTGTTCTGAATTGTGGAAAAGGAGACTATTTGACACAATTCGGTACGTATCTGATTAAACAAAAATCGCAGCTTATACAAACGGAATTTTTGTTTTAATGGTGGTCTAAGTTGAAAAAAAATTACCCTGTATTTCTAGTACAGCGAACTTCGAGACGGTAAACGCCTGCCGCAAAAAAAGCTTTAATGGAAAATATATCTTAGCAACATCAGCGCCATTTTTGATCGATCCTAAATTCTTAAACTAATTGTGTGCAAATGGTTAGAAAGGAATTCGGGGTTATGCCTTGTTTATTGTTGACATTATTAAAAATCTTCTGAATTTTACAGCCAACAAAAGCAAGTCAACTTATCCTTACCATTTAGACTCATGTGGCGGTGGCGTTTCTGCAGTTAGAAATTCCAGGAAAAAATTAACATTAGAAAAATTCTCGACTAGTTACAATGTCCGACTTCTTTAACCTTAACCTATGCCCAAAATGCATTTCCAATGACTCTTTGTGAACATTTAAGTTCACATGTGGTAGTTAGTAGTGATGACCGCCTTGAAATCACTGCCATCGGCCATCACTCACTATAACTTTATTTGACGATAAACTTCAAAACGGCTGCAATGCTGCGCTGGAGACTTTTACGCATTCTACCCATTTTGGTGTCATTCCTTTAGAGTTCGATCTCTCGGGGTTTGCTACCCTGGAACGCGATGCGCCGAAGGTTTCTTTATTTAGTCTTTGCTTAGCTTAACATAACAAGAGTTATAATAATTGGAAGATGAATGATTTTTAAGTTCGTTTTTTTTTAAAAGTTCTTTGATTTGGTTTAAACATGAAAATTGAAAAGGAAGGAAGAGGCGTCGAGGTTCTATATTTCTCTCAAATTCACTTCTTCAAAATGATGACTGTCATTTCCTCTTTTTTAGAGACTCATTGGTAAAGTGAAACTTTCCCTATTTTTGATCCTCCAATTTAATTTTGATTTTTTAAAATGGTGAAGACCGAATCTAGGACATCCGAAAACCTAACGCTGTTTGTCTCCCTTTTGTTGGATAATTGGAATGGGAGTAGAGCAATTAACTTTTTGGGTGAACCCGTACCATGTTGTGGCACTTCCTTTCCCTTCTGCTTCTTGGAGTATAATAATAACCTTAGAGTTTAAATGGAATTAATCATTTTTCGTGACATGGAACTCAAAATTCATGGCTCCCTGTTCGTGTTCCTGTTAGTGTCCATTGTCAATGATGGGTTGCAAGAGAGGGGGCCTTAACAAAGGGATCTAGGCTATCAAAATAACCCTTTACTATTTTGTTGATTATTGACTGTCACAGGAAGGCCGTGACGGTGACACATGTACCATATGTGACGCCCGTTCACCCCACCTCCAGTATCCACACTTTAAAAACCCGGGTTGAAATTCTGAGGCGCTGAGTCGGTATACAAAATATATAAAGAATATGTCAACCAAATAATTTAAGTGGTGAGAGTTTTGTGTGTAAACCCGGGACATCAATGGTACTACTGGTACACATGTTCGACACCTTTTTTATTCCAATTTTAATGGGGAACACCTTTTCGTTCCAGCGATTCTTGCTTATTCAGCGTAAGCATTATTGATTTTGCTCCTAAGCGAAAGTGGGTTGTTACAATTTATTGCTGTTGTATTTTCATAGCTCTTTCTTATGCTTTGCCATTTTTGATGTTCGGGAGTAGATGGGGAATGCAAAGTGTTTTTTTTTTGCCAAATGCATTGGGGCCGAGCGGTCTGAAAAGAGTGCCAATTATGATGTGCTTATGAATTGATGGGGCAAGAAGATGGATGAGATAGGGATCTTGTAGGAAGTTAGTTTTAATTTAGATTTCAATAGTAACAATGGCGGTGCATGTCGATGGATTGAAGGCTTTTTACATAACAAATTGGTTATTCTCAGCGTGATACATTTGGTTGATGCTTCGAAGCCAAATGTGAACTTACTACTTTTGCTAAAGCAGTATTTGTGCGGTGGTTGATGAAGGAAGTGTTGTTGTAAGGTTCAATGGACTTGGAATTGACGCCACAAATGATCTCACAGTGAATTTTATGAGCCACTGATTGTTGTAATTGCCTTTTCCTAAATGCAAATTTATACTCCGCAAACTTGGTTTCGCAGCAAGTGTACAAGTTTTTGGGGGTGGTTTTGATCCAATAAGTCGCTACTCATTTCGTTAGAATTATGGCAGTATCTTAATGGCAGACTGTGGAAATTTTGTCTTTTAAACCCGTTCAGCTGTGCATGACATCAACCAGGTTCGGCGTCGAAATGTGACGTTGTCCAGCATGTATCTGTTGGTGAGCGGGTGGGTTCGTTGATGTGGCAGTAGAATGACAGGGTTGGTCGATGTCTGTTCTGGTGGTATCTTAGTCATCGATCTGTTGGTGTTTGCCACTATTAGTACTATTAGAACCTACTTAGAAGCCAACTTCCTGTCACACTTGTTTTTTTTTTTCAAAACACAACTAAACTGGTTGAAGTGTTTAGAAATTGAGATCATAGCGTTTTTGTATTTGACATGCGTTTCCTTTGGATTTGCGAAAACGGAGTTCCAGCGACTGAACGTAGTTAATTATAACACGCGAAAAATGAAAGGCAAAGGATTCCTCACGCATTTTTGAATCAAACTTCCAAGCATTTTTCCCGCTACTTGGAGGTTGGGCTGTTGGGTAATTGGCATTCATTTTTTAGTTTATTTTAGGGGACGCTTTGGATTTGTGACATGTGCAGTGGAGTTTTTTTTACGCAACGCGTCAATCTCATGTCAGTCAACCCCATTTGCTCAATGGCATAATGTAAATGTACTTGGTTAAAATCGAATAGTGAGGAGGGTGTTACCTTTTCTGTTTCATATGTACGAGACAATTTAATTGTTAGTTCTGTTAGGTAGTAAGTTGTGCTTTTGTTTTTTGCCGTGTGATTTTTTTTTGTGGTTAGAAGGTAGCCTGTAATTAGGAATTACTCATCGGGAGCACTGCACTGGACTATATGGCTTGATCATGATTTGATAACTTCAAATTTACCTTGTTAAAATAGTTGGCTATTAGATACAAATCAGGCTGTTCGCGATTGATTCAAGGAAACCGACGTGACGCTACTCTAAATATTTCAATCAGAAACCGTGATGAATTGAATGGATGAATTGTTCCAATGTTCCAAGTACTCCTTACAATGGAACATACCCAAGGGGTACACGCCGATCATTTCCATCTTTAAGTATGTTATACTACAATTATTTCTAAGAACTTTGAAATAATATGAGCTGCTGACCTTAATATTTACTATTTTTTTATGAATTTTCTAAGAGTTCCGGATGAGAAGTTTAGCATGGAGTTTTGTGTTTTCACATGCGAAATTAAACAAGCACAATAGATTGCATTTTCTCTAAACTCTTGATTTCGCATTATTTAATTTATTACATATTGTCATATTTTATAGTAACTGACAATGGAACATACCCAAAGGGCACACGCCGATCCTTTCCATCTTTAAGGATGTTATACTACAATTATATTTAAGAACTTTGATAATAGTATAAGCTAAAAAATACTAAATATTAAGGTCAGCACCTTAATATTTAGTATTTTTTATCATTTTTATAAGATTTGCTGATGAGAAGTTTAGCATGGAGTTTTGTGTGTTTGAGAGAAAACTCAGATTTCGCTCCTGTTTTGACAGGAAGTGAAAGTAAGAGAAAACACAAATTTCTCTCAAACACACAAAACTCCATGCTAAACTTCTCATCCGGAACTCTCAGAAAATTCATAAAAAATAGTAAATATTAAGGTCAGCAGCTCAAATTATATCAAAGTTCTTAGATATAATTGTGGTATAACATACTGAAAGATGGAAATAATCGGCGTGTACCCTTTGGGTATGTTCCATTGTTAGAAGTTGCCCAATTTGGAATGATAATTTGATTGTTCTCCTAGGATTTTGAGTTGTATAGGGACGTCAATTCATTGAGGCTAAAATTCCTCCATTTGATCTGTTTAGTTTCATTTTTTATTTGTAATTGTGTTGATTCTGATTGTTATTTTCTTGTGTGGTGGTTATGTCTGGATTCCTGGTAGTTTAGTCGTTAGCGGTACTGCCTACCTAATATTATAGTTGAGAATTTGGGAGAAGTAGCAAACCACTCCAAGGCAAGGTAAAAGGGTGAAGCGATTTTATTCAACAACATTTGCCCTTACTACCTCCTGTTGGCTCTCCCACTTCTGCTCACGCTCCCAGTCTCAGTTTTCATTTCAAATAGGATACATCGCGAAGAACGAAGGCACCGACGTAGAAGGATATTATTGAAAACGTTGGTTCAGGCCGATCCTACTTAATTACATCATTTGAATTCGTGAAATATTGTAATAGCGATATACTGAAAACGGAAAGGACAAGTCGCAGCCGGAAGTATTGAATTTCTGAAATGTTTTTATAGTATTGATGAGCGAGAAAACTGTTATCATCGACATTGGATTTCTCTTCGTCTTTTGTCA
Source organism: Neanura muscorum (assembly GCA_019775825.1). Lineage (NCBI taxonomy): Eukaryota > Metazoa > Arthropoda > Collembola > Poduromorpha > Neanuridae > Neanura > Neanura muscorum. The sequence goes on along the minus strand of JABASL010000821.1, from coordinate 2,730 downwards.
TCCTCGCCTCTGCCATTCTTATATTTGTATTTACAGTTGAATACAGTTGAATTGTTTTGGATCTACTGAAATGATGGGTACCTAAAAACTCAAAAATGGTCAAAATAATCCCAGTTTATTTGTAAAAGTGACGGTGGTGGTGGAGTGAATAATGTTCTAGGAAATAATACCGCAGCAATTGACATTGAAGTTTTGTGGCGCTGAGGACAGACAAGTTTTGTGAATCTAATTATATTGGGTCTTGTAATATACGAAGAGTTGTTTGTCTTTTGGTGTTGGACTTGGCTTGGACCTGGATTCTTGTTTTGTAACAAATCCTTTTATACAACTTACATTGTTGGAAATACTTTATATACAGAGGAGGATTTTAAGGTAAGAGTAAGATTAAAGTTTATATATTTAAATGCAGGTTGATGGGTGATTTAGGGTCAAGGATGACTGGGGACTGGGGGAGGTGCCTTTGATTTTTAGAATTTTGGAAGTCTCTGGTTTGTAAATGGGATCCTTTGAACGTCAATTGAGTGAAGTGTAGTGATTTTTTCACACTTTCAGTTTCATTTAATCTGAATGTTGGATCTTTTAAGAGGCCCACGACCTTGGAATCTATGGATTGATGTTTACTAATAAGGAATTGTGCCCATTATGTAGATTAATATTACGCGTGGTTACATATGTATTCTTGTCTGCTCTTCAAGATTGGTAGACAATTATTAGGTTCTTGTTAATGTTCAATGTCTTCACCACCCACTAAGGCTCTTAAAATAACTTTAATCAATCTCATACACACATTCAGCATCATGTACGCTTTAATCATTTGAAGAGGGGAAACACATCCTATGTGTCACAGTCTTGAGTCGCACTTCATTCTTCATCAAGTGTTGAAACAGGATCAACAAAACAAAATGGAAGAAATTCATCTGCGTTGAGATAACGTTTTATTGTGTAAACTCGACAGATGAGGAACACAGGAAGAGCAACAAGAGCATGTCCCAGCCTGAAACAGGATCATCAAAACAAAATGGAAGAAATTCATCTGCGTTGAGATAACGTTTTATTGTGTAAACTCGACAGATGAGGAACACAGGAAGAGCAACAAGAGCATGTCCCAGCCGGCATTTTGGGTACTTCAGGATTCTGTGGGTTCGGTTTACCATCAGAATTTGAAATACCAACAGAAGTAGTTTTGAAGAGGTATAGGTTAAAGTTCTTTTGTTTGGTATCTGGATACCGGCTCGTGCCTTTACCTACCTGGATATTTGACTAAACTTGAAGGTGTACACGGCTTACATGTGGGCGGGTAGAGAAAGGTCGCTCAATACACGAGACAGGAAGAGAGGATTCAGATGATTCTGACAGAAAGTGGAAATGAAGCGAAGAGGCAAGGTTTGCGCAAGGCGCTCTTTAAGATGCTTAGCGATTTCGATGGAACTCCACATGGTAGATGGGCCTGGTGGTGGGGGTGATGCTTGATTTTTAGTGGGAAATGCAGATATTATCTCTCATCGTCTCATCCAGAAATCGAGGAAATACACATCATAGTCTAATGCCGTTTGAAATTGTTTTTTTATTTATTTACTGGTTTATATCGTTGAGAAATTCGCTAAGGTTGTCTTTCCCCATATTCCGTTTGGTTTCACTGTTTAAAGTGAGTAATTCGTAAAAATTCATTCAGCAGCTCAGTATTTTATACGTATAACCAGTAATAAAATTCATATTAATAATTAATAAAAATTTCATAAGCAGAAGTACTTTCAGATTAAGGAATTCTTCCATTCTCGGTTCGGTTTGAAAAAAAAAGGTTAAGTTAACTTTTATTTCCNGGTTTGAAAAAAAAGGTTAAGTTAACTTTTATTTCCGTGTGGGGTACGCTAAGCTTTTGGTTTCTTAAGTTGTAGGATGTGTGATTTTGTTTTAAGTGTATTTTCGGATTAGGTTTCATGAATGACCTTGTAACCTCCACCCGGCTTAAAAGCTGGACTATGGAACGGTTCTGTGGGCTGGGGTCTAGTGCATCTTTTATCAGCTCTATCTTCCTATGGGGTCCGTCCTCCACCGCCTTCCTTTCACTTTCCCTTGTACATCTTTTTTACGTTTTTGGAATGACAATAAATCATTGATCATCTCTCCTCCTTTCCCTTTCCATTTAGCCTATCATCTTGGGTTTATTACTTCTGGAGGAATTCCATTATGTTCTGGAGGAAGACAATTAGCTCCGCACAGCAAATAGCATTGGTTTATCTTCACCTTCATCTTCGCGAGACCCTGGAGTGTCCTAAAGGGTAGGGCACTTGAGTATTTCCTCCCTACACATTCCGAAGTGTCTCCCAATGCCTAGTTTACCTCGTACGTTGATTACAAATTTTGATTTAGAGTTCTGCTGTGCGCGTGTGGATTTTCTAAGTTTGTACTCCAACCAAGTACTTCAAATTTTGATTTAAAGTCCTTCCAAGTTAACTTTGGTATGATAATTCCATATTTTCAAAAACAATTTACCACCATCGTTGTTTTTTTTTACCTTGAGCTGTTTGACTTATGTGTAGGTCACGAAGCTGTCCTTAAACTTTAATTTTACACGTTTAAAATTTCGCAACAGTGCTGCACTGATTCTTCTCGGTAGTTGTGTTTTAGCGTTTATTTGGTATCTGCAGGTAAAATTGTGTCTGTCGCTTGCAAAAAATATCTCGACTTTGAATTCTTATCAAATGAACTGAACAATAATAATTGACGATG
>JABASL010000820.1:0-13711 GCA_019775825.1 Neanura muscorum | reverse complement strand
CAAAGTGTGAGGCGACGGCTGGACTCGAACCACCGCCCACTCCTGGATAGGGTGATAACCTATCCACTCGGACTACGAGACCGGAATCATAACCACGGTTTTAATAACTTACGATAATTATAATATCGAGCAGTTCCGCATGACAGGCGGTAGCAGCCGAGGCCACTCTGTCCATGTGTAGATGCGTGACATGCGTAAGTTCATGACCATCCGTATGATCTTCACGGAGTGACCCCATGACTATGACCCCGTAGTAACAGAAATGAATAGCCTTTGACAGCTTAATCCCACCGATCTGTTCTAAAACAGGCTTTGCTTTGGCTGTGATCAGCGTATAATGGGCTTTGCTAATTCCATAGTAGGCGTAAATTCGAATGATAAATGCGGTAATCAGCATCAGAAAAACGCCCACGTTGAACAGGAATTTCTAAAAAAAAAAATTCAAGCATATTTGGTACCATGTCCAGACTCCAGACCCAACACAGTGTGTTGAGTTATTCAATTTGTGGGTGTGCCTAAAAGAAATCCACATCCCAACCAGCCATTCCCACCATCTACAGATTACCCACAAGGTCAGAGGTCAAAACTTCCAGACAGAAGTTGTTGAGGACAATGAGAGGGACAACTTTTGTATTGACCACTCTGACCTGTTACATCTGTGCGACCTGCAAATAATGGGTACGGTCATTGGCTGTCCCCATTACCCACTGGTGACTATCCCCATCATTTGCTGGTCACACGGAGGTCAAAGCTTAGAGCGGTCAATACAAAAGTTATTCCTCCCACTGTCCTAAACAACTTCTGTTTTAAAATTTTGACCTCTGACAGTTTGGGTAATCTATAGAAGGTGGGAATGGGTGGTGTGGATTGGTTTTAGCCACACCCCAATTTGTTATTACCTCTTTTTCGTTTCCAAATCGAAATTCCGACACCCAGAGAGCGGGAGAGTAGATCATAATGGCTACAAAACTTAATGCATAAAGTATAATGCAGACCAAATCTAACGGCGTAGAACGCATTTCCAGCTTTTCAATGTCTTTGCGATATTTGAGCATTTCTGTTCGAATTTGATGCCATTTCAAGCGATCCACTTTGTCAAATTGAGCTGCTTCTGCGCGAATCGCCGGAATGGCAAACAGCTTCACTCGATTTGTAAAATAATCCTCTCCAAGATGTGCAATATTGTCATTAATTTGACGATTCGATTCAAATCCAAATAGAGATAATATCGTTGCGCCAATGGTAGCTGACTAATAATCAACCAATCACAAGTCAGTATTAAACTATCGTAACTAACTTAACTCTAAATTCATTCAGTGAAATTAGTGTTTTACAATTAAAAGTCCGATCAAGATCGTAATCGGTCGTGGCATGTCGTCTCGTGTGCCGAAGCAAAGCTGCTAAAAAGGTTGACAATAAAATGAACAGTCAGATTTCAAAATACAAAATTTGTCACGATTTAAAAAAAAAATTGGCCGTTTTTGGAAATCAATGAAAGTGGATTAAAATAAACAAATTGCCACGGCAAAAGTTGGTTAACCTAAACCTAACCTAACCAAAACCTAATAACTTAACCTAACCTAACCAAAACCTTATAACCTAACCTAATGATCTAACCTAAACCTACACCTAATAACATAACTTAAACCAGAATCTAATAACCTAACATAATAACCCAACCTAAACCTACACCTAATAACCTAGCTTAAACCAAAACCTAATAACCTAACCAAAATCTAATAGCCTTACCAAAATCCAATAACCTAACCAAAATCTAATAATCTAACCAAAACCAATAGCTAACCTATCCAAAATCTAATAACCCAACCAAACTCTAATAACCTAACCTAAACCTAGCGCAAAAGGTTTTTGTTCAATTTTATTGTTTTCTCTAGTCTTCAGAGGACGGTTTCCGATTTGGTTTGACCTAAATTGACCTAACTTGACCTTTTGCTTGATTCAGATGGCATGCAATAATTTTGTACACTCTACCAAAAATTAATAATTATTAATTGTAAATAATTAATCGCAAAGCAGTTAGATAGTTAGTCATAATTTTAATTTTCGGCTTTTAAACTGGTTAGGATAAGAAAATCAGACGCCAAAAATTAAATTAGGCGGCATTTTCCCTTTGAATTTTTAACTTCGCACGCCTGGTTCCTTTTTCATTCACGTTTATTTTTCGCTCCTTTAAAAAGTCCCTTTTTCTCTTTGCTCTTTCTCTCTTTCATTTTAAAATCGTTAGTTCTTACTTGTTTTAATTTTTAGCATTTAACCTTTGAACTTTTAATCAATTATAAGGCCAAATTAGGTCAGCCAAGGGTTCAGTGACATGGGGGATGCAAGGGTTTCTACTCGGAACCTAGACGAGTTCTCGAAACAAGTGGCAACTCCTAGAGGTAAAATTATTCACATTGACACTTAATTGACAGCTTACAATCATTGTAAGGATTTGGTTGAATTACTAATTGGATTGTACATCCCTAACAGATGTCCTATTTACTCCTGTGGACAAATGTGGATATGGATTCTTACAGTTTCGGGTACAGAAAATACAACAGGCTAAAGTTGAATGGGCTCTAATTTACAAGCCGTCCAAGCTTTTTACTGAACAAGAAGAACTTTCTTTTCTTGAGGGTCTCAATCCAACGGAATGGAAGGTTTGTAAATGTTTCATGTTTTTAGTGCTCCTGAAAGTAGTGATTTCTTGATTTCTTGCCTGAATCCACTAAAAATTGACATTGACCCATTTAGGACCAGGATCTATATGCTGTAATTGGCCTTGGCCATCTTCGTATCCGTGCAACTGAGGACGATATTCGTAGAGCATGTACGACTTCAAAAATTAATTTAAAACTAATGTAGGTCAATTTAATTACTTTCGTGTTCCTTCACAGACCGACAACGATGCCTAAAACATCATCCTGACAAGCGAATGGCTGCTGGCCAATTCATTGCAAATCCTGATGGAGATTATTTTGCTTGCATTGTGAAGGCTTTTGAAATATTAGGAAGTCCAAAACGGCGTTCATATGACTCAATTGACCCTAAATTTGATGATTACATTCCGCAGAAGAACATCAAAGAGAGTGCTCAGTTCTTTAAGGTATGACATGATTAGAATCTACTATATTTTTAATCTGGCTTTGGGTAAGGTCAGGTACACCAAAAAGTTTACCATACTATAATACTGTCTTACACTTATCAGACATATGGCCGATGGTTCTACCTCAACTCCCAATGGTCAAACAAGACTCCAGTTCCGCTCTTGGGAGACATGTTTACTCCGAGAAGTGATGTGGATTCATTTTACGATTTTTGGTACAATTATGACTCTTGGCGAGAGTATTCATACCTGGACGAAGAAGAAAAAGAAAAGGGATCGTTGTAAGTTTTGGTCCATTGAATATTGAATGAATGTTATATCAATGAATGTTGAATTGTCTCACCTCGATTTCTATTCTTTGTTAGTCGTGAAGAAAGACGATGGATTGACAAGCAAAATAAGGCTGCTCGTGCCAAATTGAAGAAAGAAGAGATGGCTCGCATTCGACAGGTCGTTGATAACTCATACTCATGTGATCCGCGTATAGCTCTATTTAAGACAATGGACCATTTGAAGAAAACAGAATTAAAAGAAGCTAAAAGAAGAGTTTTACGACAAAAACAAATGGAAGAAGAACAAGTGAGTTGTAATTTATATAAATTAAATTTAATCTCATGCTTCATAATAACTTCTTTGTTAATCTCGTTAATTTGTATCAGGCTCGTCGTATAACTGAGGAGATCGAACGTAGTCTTCGTGAGAAAGAAGAGACAGAGACACGAGAAAAAGAGCTTATTATTAAGAAAGAGAAAGATGCTCTTAAGAAAGCCCTGAAGAAGGAACGAAAAGTTCTACGGACAACATGCCAAGAGCATGATTATTATGGAGCTAATGATCACAAAGTCCAAATTAAAAATATGACTCATCTGGAGCATCTCATTGAAGTACTTTCACTACCAGAGTAAGTGGAGGTCAATGTCTTCACCTTGGCTTCTTGTTTTTAGGAATTCCAAATTCACCGTTTTGATTTTTAAAATTTTACAGTCTCGAAAATCTGAATCAGAACCTGATTGGAGTAGATATTTCAGAAGCCACGACTGTATTTTACTCGGCTGTTCGTAAATATACTGTAAAAGAAGTTGAGAATATTCAGGTCGAGCAAGAGGTAGAAGAACGGCCGACAGAGAAACCCACTGTTACCAAACGTGAATGGACTGTAGAGGAACAGAAACTTTTGGAACAAGGACTGAAGACATATCCGGCAACAGATACGGAACGGTGGTCCCATATTGCTGAATGTATTCCGGGTCGGACTAAGAAAGAATGTATGCTTCGGTTCAAGGTAATTTAAAAACCGTTGATTAAGCCCAGATCCAGCCTAAACCAGGCTTCGTTGTTGACAGGCCTTAAGTAAATAATTGTTGCGTATTGTAGGATCTTGCAGCGGCTGTCAAAGCAAAGAAGGCCCAAAGCTCTCAAGAAAAGAAAGGGAAAGCCTTATGATAACACATCGCATACCTTTTATCAACTAAAATACAAAACTACTCTCGTGAATCGGAGTCGACCGAACCGTTTCGTAAGAATTCGTGTTAAAATTATGAATAAGTTGTCTTACCTTCGGTATTTATGGATGAATCGGATATTTAAGCATAACTTAGGCTAAGGGTTAACCTTAGGCAGCCTAACGTGGTTTCGTATCTTTGATAACCCTTATTATTGTCTTGTAATTTGACCTTACATTAGCCTAACTGATATGTAAACTGGAAAAAGATACAAAAATCTGGTAAATGACGAATTTTTTTCATATTATGAAATATCAGCGTTTGTCCAGTCCACATTCATCCATGAGTTCCAGGACTAACTGACCTTATTCCAATTATTGTAAAAATACAAATTACATTACATGCAGTTTGATCGCAGTTTCAAACTTAGGTATAATCTAAAAAAGTAATTTAAGGACGAAGTAATTAATTTCATATTCGACACACTTTGTTCATTGCATTAGCTGACTTATCTTCATAATTATTGGGAATTCGTATTTTAAACAATAGATCAATAGCCGTTTAAGTCGCTTTCCTTCCAAACAAAACACAATGAGATAAATGTCCCTGTTATAAATAACGAATTTAAATTAAAATCTGTGAGTCAATAATTTTTAATCGATTTCTGTAAAACAAAAAAATTACTCGCATTTGTGAAAATGAACTTCTAATAAAATAGCGGACATTAACAAATTCAAATCGCTTTCAAGTTAAAAGCAGTTTTATTCTTGTCTTACTTGGAAGCCTATTTTCAGAACATGATGGCACTGTTAGATAGTGTCAATTTGTCATGTCATTCGGACACACTGTATGGACTGGAGGTCACTGAACAGTGGCCTTTTTTGGGGGGGAGGGGGGACATTTTGGTTGTATAGCTGGAAGAACGTAAAGCCAAACAGTGTCAATTCCTTCCCCTATTGTAGTGATTGGGGCTAAATTAGGAAATGGAAATCGACAGGCAACGACTACTGATCCACCTTTCAGTTCTTTTTTGCATTTTGTTTCAAGGGGTTCCATCTAAGGATTAAGCAATTATATATATAATAAGCATTAGATTATTTAAATTATAATTAATTGCGCAGTTATATTTTAGAAAATCTTGAATAATAGAAAAACTAACCATTGTATCAACACCAAAAACCACAATGTGATCATATGGTTTCAAGTCAGTTTTCCAAATGTTTCTTCGGTAAAACTTTGCCGATGAAGAGAGGCCAAGGTGTATAGCCTTGACCTTTGAGTATGCGACTAACCACGGGTTAAGTTCGACTCCAACACCTTTGAACCCGTGTCGAACTGCTTCGAATACCTGAGGTAAAATCAAATTGGAATTTGTCTAACATTGGATACGACACAAATCGTGTTAAATTAAATTGAAGCCTAACATTTCAATAATGACTAACAATACGACCGTCACCGCTTCCCAAGTCCAGAAGATTTCCACGACGGCCTTTCAAAGCTTGGATGACATTTACGACCTGTATGTCCGTTGCAGGAATATATGGAAGACATATTCGACGAAGTGCTGGTGTTATAAAGGGTAATGAAGCTATGCTTAAGATTGCGGCTCCTCCACCTATGGATACCAGTTATTAAATGTTTTAATTAAATATTTAATTAATATATTTGTTAATTATTAGCATAATTGTGATTTCTTTACCAATTACAGCAGCAGTAATTAGGCCCGCATTAAACTTCCTAGGGCTGGACGGTTGAGGAGCAGAATTATTGCTTAACGATTCTAATAAATCGTTAGTCTGGTCAATGTTTATGTTTTTACCGTCCACTTTTGCCATTTTGATTAAGGGACAATTAACGAATCACGTCCTCTGCTTCATTGTTTTCCAAATCTGTACAGACTCGATTGTCGATTACCTTTTGAGTCAAAGGTAAAAAGTTTTGACCTTTGACATGTGAAATTATGAATTTTTCAGACTCGTTAAGAAAAACAGCTGATCGATACCGCGTGGAAGCCCATGCTTACGACTGAAGGGTGAAGTGCAACTTTACTAAACAAGTTTTGTTGAGTTTTGAATTTAAAGATCTTTAATACTAATTTGATAAATTAATTATTTAATGGTTAATTAAAAATTACATAATTAATTATTAGTAATCAAAATTAACTATTGTTATTATTTAAGCGGCTTTTGGGTAGTTTTGGTCCAAATAATTGTTAGAAAGAGCATTATTTATTATCAGAGGAAGGTTTTTTCACACCTTGAGAAAAGGCGGATTTGTAAAGAAATTTGAATTTCTTTCGTTTTTATTTTATTTTTTCGTCCAGTCCCACCGGCGCGGCATTTGCAGTTCGAAGTGCTTGTGGTTCGGTTGTTGTCGATTTTGGGTCTACCGTGGTGTTAATCAAACTGGTAAGTAATTTTCGTGTTCTTAACCCTAATTAAGTCGATTAATCGTTAAAATTACGCTAGTCAAAGTGACAAGTAGCCATTAATTATAATTTAGATAATCATCGCCAGCCGGAATTACTTTCGGCTATGAATTCTCTCTTCGGCCACGAACTACCTCTTTTGTGATAAGGTCATCGCTGGACGGTGAATCAACTACGGAATACTGCTAAATTCAATTAAAAAGCTCTCACAACTTCGTATTTGACTGAGTAAATAAGACAATGGCAACCAGAGAACTATGGATCAGAATTTCCAACTGGTTATTCATAAAACCGTGAGATTCTTTCATAAGTTATTTGATTTAAATTAGAAGTAAGTGAATTCGTAAGTTGAATCTTTTCCAGGAATCCTATTTGGAAGGGTGACAATTTGTTACAGCTGATTATGTCATAACTCTCGAGTCGGCTGCACAAGAACAGCATTAATATTTTCGCATATTTCGAAAATATTGTGTAGGTGTCCCATGGATCTACTACCATGAGTTCTGAGACGTTGAAAAGAGTGTTTAATCTAATTAGTTTTAAGTATACGACTTGAGTACTTGAGTACAGTTTGAGTACTATTCACCACGGATATTTGTTTGTTTTTAGGTGTTAGAATTTTGTGAGTGATGCTAAAATGGAGGGGAATTTCAGAACAGATAGTGCTCTTTTGAATCGAGCCACTGGAATTATCAACCTCGCTTATGTCAAAGGACAGATCATCAAGAGATTATCATCCATTGCATATTATCCGACTGCCTCTCAATCAAAAACTTCAAAGAGGGCTCCACCTGGAGTGGGAGTGACTGATGGAGTTGATAAAAATCCATACTCCAAGCCTCGACTTCCATTTTTAAAAACCAGTAATCGTGTTGAATTTGCAAATGAGTGGGAATTTACAAAAGTAGAAAAATCGTTGGAGCCCGCTGCTTTCAATGCGCGATTCAGACGACGACTTCGGAAATCCATCAAGGAAGAGGAAGAGGCTAAGAGAATTGAAAACGAAAGGTAAAAAAACGACAAAATATTAGATAAAATTACGCATAATATTTATATAAATAGCTTCTTCCTTCCTAGGTCAATTCCAAATCCTGAGATAGTAGACTTTGATATGCTGTCACCTAGCATTTCTATTTGCGAGACAAATGGAATAGTAACTGCTGAAGTTGACGGGCGATTACAACGATACCCCTGTTTGACAGAGAATGTAGATCAAGATGCCATACCAAGTACCTTTTTTGCTGCAATTGGTTGCGACCTTTTCAAGCAGATGCTGCCAGAAACTAAACTTCTTCCTGGTCTCGAAGATTTTACCTTCCTGCTGTCCCCCGAATCTCAAATCTATGCCGATACAGATGTATGTATGGAACTACATGAGAAAATTGGACAGTCAGAAAAGGAAAAACAAATTATCGCTCACCTCTTGGATGGTATAACAGAGCGAGATCGCGTTACAGTAAAAAACGTACTCCGCCCAGCTGAAGAACATCAAAAGCCGATAACTGATACTGAAGTGAGAAAATCGACTCCTCTGGCAGTTATCCCAAGTGTTGCAAATAGTATTAATGGCAGTTGTGGTGTTGTGGCAGATCGCGCCTTCCGCTTGGCTACAAAAGATTTTAGTAAAAAGCAAATCGGCCGTCCGCCAAAGCTGTCAGTTCGTAGGAAGAAAACCCTCTTCGCTCAATATATGGAATTACGGAATGATGCTGTTGCGCGTGGGATACCTGTCCATTGCTTACCAACTATGCCACCAGGTACTTCTAACATTCGATCAAAAGTCCACAAGAAGTACTATACCGTAGATCGGCTTACAAAGCTCATTGACCATCTGAATTCCCTGAAGGGAATTACAGGTGACATTGTGTCCGTTCCTGAACCCGCTAAGGCCACCCCCAGTATACCTGTGCAAACCAAAACCAAAAAGATGCGTATATCTATTCGGGAGGACAGGCCTCACACTAGGAGCATGGACACAAATGTCGAGAAACCTCAAACGAGTATGGATACAACAAACTTCGTATCTATGCCAGACTTGTTCGACTTGTCAGAGAATCCTGCGCAGGAGGAAGCGGAAGCCATGGCTGATATGTCTGCTACTTCCGGTTCTGTAATCGCACGGACAACTCTAAAAAAACCGGTACCAATGCTTCATGATGAGTTCATTACGGATTCAAGTAGTGAAGACGAAGTTAGTAACGAAGATCCAATTGCGACGGTAAACGTAACAAAAAGGTCGGAGAAACGCGTCATTAAGGAAGAAGATCCGTTAGCCACCAAAACGGAAGATTCTGTTAGTAAACGTTCTTCACTCGGTCTGTTGCCTCCTCCATGGGCAAGTTTCTTTCCCGTTAGTGATTTTGAGTCCTGTGATGAAGATATCGATCGACAGTCAGTTGCTAGTGTTATAGTGCAACAACTTCTTCAGGATAGAATTATTAAGGATTCGGATTTAATTTCTGAAATCGGTTCCATTGGCAAGCGAAACCCCAAGAAAAAGAACGTTAAGTTAAGTAAGCTCCTGGCTACTTGTTTCAACGTCACAGATTCAAGCGTGGGCGATACGCCTTCCGCCGTGAAACTAGACAGTACGAATCCAGAAACAATACTTGGTGACCTGCCGGAGCAAGAGGAGGAATCCTTAGCTGATTTGTATGCTATTTCGGCTTCCGCTAACGTACAAACTACTTACAAAACATCAATACCATATCGGATTCCATTTACAGATGAATTCAGTATGCGTTCAAGTGACGATGAAATTAGTGACGGGGATTCAATTTCGACAGTAAATGTAATGAAAATGTTGGGAAAACGAATATTTAAAGAGGAAGATCTCTTGTCCCAAATATCAAGTACAACTGAAAGTTCTGTTCGCAAAGGTTCTTTAGCCAAAGTGAGGGGTCCTCCAAGGGCTAGTTTCTTTCCTGTCAGTGATTTAGAGTCCTGCGATGAGGATACTAAAAGTGAAAGGGGGTCAGTTGCTAGTACGCTAGTACAAGAACTTCTTCAAGATAGAATTATTAAGGATTCGGATATAATTTCTGAAATAGTGTCCATTGGGAAGCGACAACCCAGGAAGAAGGTTAAGTTCTCAACGCCCTTGTCTACTTGTAGCAACGATACAGATTCAAATGGCCTGAGTGATTCAAAATTTACCGCTCAACTGGACGCCATACTTTCGAATCGAATTGTCGGGGACGTTCTTTCCGACATCAATAGTATTGGAACACTGGAAACGGAAAGAAAATCAACAAAGCGAAAGAGACCTGGCTACCGGAGAAAATCTGTGGAGATGGGGAGAGTTGATGTAGGAATTATGTCGGACTTGAGTGGCGATGAAGATATAGAGGAGCTGGAACTCCCTTGTACTCCTGTCACTCTGGAGGACAATACTTTAAAGGATATTCACCACAGTGACATGCTCGAAATTCCTAGCGAAATTCCGGAAGAGATGGAAGTTTCGAACCTAGCTACTGAAAAGGATTTGATCGAGTTTGCCAGGTATGACGACCTTGGGTTAAGTATCTGGGGTGAAATGAGGAAAGCCTGCGTAGATGGAAAGCGTCAATTAAAAGTGAAGCCCACAGTTATCGACACACCGGATCCGTTTTCAATTTGTAGTGGGATAATCGATGAGGACACGCAAGCCGTCCTGAAATCACAAATATGCTCAGCGATGGGAATAGACGGGGACAAATATGATGACATTTCAAATGAGTATTCGTAAGTGACATTTGACATCACTTTTGACGATTTTCGCTAACAAGCACACGCTCGGTTTATTGTTAGCTTCGCTTTATTGTTCGGTATTATTACTAATTTAATGATATTTTTTTTATATTTAAAAGGGTGGATCACGCCAAGCATCCGTGCAGTATAATGGTATCGAAGGATTTCCATGGAACAGTAACCACGCTTTCAAAAAATCCAACCATGGAATTTCAATTTCAGGAGGTTTCTCATACAATGCATCTGTTCAGTGCACTAGGATTTTTGAACGTGGATGAGTCTGAAGATGTGTATCGAGTTACCGAACAAATCCAAAACAGAAAAGTAAGCGATACGCCGTTGCTGTGAACATAATTTTTCATTTAGTTTTTATGTAGGATAATAACAGTGGTCTTTGTTATGTTTTTCCAGGAGAAGATGCATATCCAAGAGTCGAAGCAATTTGGAAGTCGGAAAGTAGTCAGTAAATTAATACTCAAGGTCTCATTCTATCACGTAAATCCTGGTGAACATCTAGAACGACTGGATAATTGGTATACGACGTCCAAGTAAGTTAACCCCTTGACTGACTCTCATTTTGGAGCCCTGCAACCTTGACTTGACATGTCCTTCAATTTTTGAGGAAATTGGTTTTTTCAAATATTTAACCCTTCTTGTCCATAAGCCTTAAAGAAAAACCTCAAAATTGAGAAACACGCCTGAGTGTTTGAGACAAGAGGAGCCCTTCGCTCTATCACACCCCCGCGTGTTTGAGTCACTAAAGGTTTAAAACATATGAACTCGTGTTTGATATTTCCATTTGCTACAATTTATATTTACGGACGCTTACTATCGTTTTTTTTTTAAGATGGAGCACTCCAACTGCCCAATTGGAATTCAATGAGGGTCAATTGGTCTCGGATCTGAGAAAATGTCTACATTGTATCAAAGACTGTGTTACAACGGTCAGTTATCCGAGTACGGAAACCAAGGAGCTTAACCTTGAACACCTCGCATTTGTAAGTCTTTACGTTTTCGTAATTTCCTAAGAAACTTGAGAAAGATATAAATACAAATCGTTTAACATGTTTTTGTATTTACAGAATACGAGTCCTCAGTGGTTCATGGTAATTGACGACACCGTTGTGTATGACGGGCGCTATTCGGACAGTATGGAAGCAGCAAATGAATTCGCCCGGTACAGCTACAATACGCTTCATGAAGACCTAGTATTTCTGGACGCATCGAAAACCCACCTTGGAGATCTCTGCATTCGCTTTGGCTATCCTTATCGCCTGTTTCATCAAAACGGTTGCATGCATACAATCATCTTTAATGGAGCCAGGTTAGTATTCATTCACCACTAGGATGCTAGTTCTTCGTGACATCAAGAATCTAATATAAGAATTATTTTGTTTTAGGTTGAGCGAATGCCTTGAGGAGTTAAAATCAGTATTTCCGAAATACACACAAGAGAATACGTTTCCAACACAAATCAAATGTGAACTTGATGATACTTCACTTGCTGAGTAAGTTGCTAAACAATTTTTGATTTGGATTAATTTTATGTGAGAACTAAAAGTTTACTTGTATTATCAGGTGGGTGGTGACACAATCTAGGCAACTCCTCGAAGAAAAGGAATATTTATTCGTTTGTAAGAAGTGTGCCCAGGAAGTGTTGAGTAGCGCTGATGAGAAGCCGAAAACAAGGTGGAAGACATCTTTTCGAATTGTATACGACTCCAATAGGAAAGGCAGAATCATGGATAGAAATATTGGTTGGAAACCGTTTTCATGGGTTCCACGAGAGGCTGAAATTCAAGACACTGAGGATAAACCAGACGCGAAAAGAAGAATATATGTTCAAATTCCAATTGAAAATGAAAGAACGAAACTTTATAAATTTATTCAGCCGTGCCTTCTTCATAAAGCTATCAAGAATAAGCGTCCTCCGCATGTGCATGTACCAAAGGGTTTAAGGCCAAAACCGAAAGCAAAGCGTAGAGGCCGAAAACCAAAGCCAAAAGGCCGTAAACCAAAACGAAAAGGAAGTAAGGATTTTTAGTACATTCTAAAAGCTAAACAAAAAAAAATAGACTGCCAATACTCCTATATTTTATTCAGTACTTCCTTCCTAAACTGACCCTAAAATCACTTCAAATTCAATGACTTATATTTGACGAAGTATCTACTGAACTATTTAAGCTAGCTAGCTTAATAATTGTATTTATACAAAGAAATATTTATATTACACAGCCAGCACGCACATTTCAAATAACTTTTTCATAATAGAAATCAAAATTCTAAAGGCTCACAACGCTTAATATTTATTATCAAGCATTATGTACCCCAGGCTGGATGCTGGAACCCAATAATTTCTTTACTATTTCCTACCTTACTGATGTCTGTCCCTTGTAATTAGTGTCATTACAACTTTATGACGAAAATAATAACCATTTTGCATTTTGTAAGTTTCTGAGTCAGTTTCTAAAAAATTGATGAGGCCAGTCACCATTTGTACATAATTTTTTATTTAATCGAATGAAACACGGATTTTAAGCGGGGAAGCGCCCCGATGCTCCCCCGTCTTGTCACATTGACAAGTAAGAATTAAACTTTTTACAATTACAACTATTTTAACTGCCCTTTTTAATGGTTTAATCCATTAAAACCGTTATTTATGATCTTCATAGGCACCTTCATCTCGTCGATGGACAAATTGGTATGCCTCTACCATCGACCACCAATAATCAAGCGTTTGTGTCAAACTTTGTGATCCTGCGTATTTCTAGGACTTGAAGACAGAATTTTAAGTCCAAGCACTAACGCTGTTACTGCAAGCATTGGAACTCCCCGTTAGCGGAGTGTGATTGATGGGTACCGTTTGCAGCGCTGCTGATCCTTCTGCTCGCTGCTCGGCACTCAGCTTTCGGCGCTGATTTTTCTGGATATTTGTAAGTTACAAGCGAATGGTGTTTCTTATTACCGTATGGTCATTTGCTAACTGCCAATTTTTTTTTATTTTCC
>JABASL010000819.1:888-13725 GCA_019775825.1 Neanura muscorum | reverse complement strand
ATAGGCAGTCAGACGGACAGACGGACAGACACTCGGACGAACATATAGGCCGTTCCTAATAAGACTTAGTGAGCTCAGTCTTAATAAGTGGAAGTCTACCCCAAAATATATCTGACTACACAAACAAAAGTGGTCCAAAATCTGGTTAAATTCACTTTTTTATGCCTAACGATTTGTCCCCTCTTATCGGGGAAAAGCAAATGTGCTCGAGGGTAAACCCCTTCGTTTCATAGTTTGTCCGTTCAGTTGCTTCTTATTAAGTACAGTAGCTACTTTATACAAATGGACGATCCGTCTGTAATTTGTCGTCTGTCGTCTTTAGTTGGTCTCCATATAGGTTTCACGAACTACTGACGATCGTGAGTCGCTATATAATCCTTTATGAGTCGTGAGTGATAGCGGCCTTGCACCCATTCACCATTAAGTATTGAGGGTTAAGATGCAACACCAGGTATCTCATTTTTTGGGACTTTCTAACTCCTCGTATCTCATTTTGGGTGAGTTGCAAACTCCACGTATCTCGATTTTTTAGAGTTGCGATCATCCGGTATATCATTTTTTTTTTCAAAAATAAACATCCGAAATTAAGAAATAAGAAACTTTTTTTGATAATTTCAAAAAAAAAATTCATTTTGCAAGATGTTGTGAAGACATGTAATTAATTTGGCTCCAAAATCCAATAGTTTCTAAAATAATGGAACAATTTTTGCAGCAGTTTTTAGTTTCAGACATTTATTTTTGACAAATTGACATGAGATGTTCGCAACTCTTAAAAAACCGAGATACGTGGAGTTTGCTAAACTCCTCGTATCTCATTTTGGGTGAGTTGCAAACTCCTCGTATCTCATTTTGGGTGAGTTGCAAACTCCACGTATCTCGTTTTTTAGAGTTGCGCTCATCCGGTATATCATTTTTTTCAAAAATAAACATCGAAATCAAGAAATAAGAAACTTTTTTTGATAATTTAAAAGATAAATTCATTTTGCAAAATGTTGTAAAGACATGTAATTAATTTGTGTCCAAAATCCAATAGTTTAAGAAATAATGGAACAAGTTTTGCTGCAGTTTTTAGTTTCAGACATTTATTTTTGACAAACTGACATGAGATATTCGCAACTCTTAAAAAACCGAGATACGTGGAGTTTGCAACTCACCAAAAATGAGATACGAGGAGTTAGAAAGTCCCAACAAAAATGAGATACCTGGTGTTGCATCTTAACCCTCGGATGGTTCACCTGCGTCAGCTCCATCCGGGTCGCCAAGTTTTAAATATTAACGGCCTTGAGATTTGACTCCATGATGTTTTCTAGAGCTTGGCATGACTCTGCCACTTGAGTCAGAATCAGCATCAAAATGTGACTCCTGATTTGACTCACATATTTTGAATAGTTTGACAATGACTCAGAGTTGACTCTCGACATTTCAGAGTGAGAGTCGTGGTTCAAGGATTTAATTTAAAAGAAAAAATCTGAATACTTACTCAAGCAATCATTTCATACAAAAACCCGCCGTTAATAACATGGAATAAACCGTGTTAAAATGGATATAGGAAAGTAGCGAAACGGCTTTGGACCGAAAGGCAAGACACTGTAGTAGTGTTTCTGAAGTAGATTTTGCCGCTTTTTTTTCTTTACAAGGAAATTGAAGGAAATAAAATACTAGGTTCCTTATCAATACTTGATGAAAATTTCTAGTCCGTCTGTCTTACGTCGGCCTAACTGTGCTACATTTGCATTTGAACGCGGTATATTACAGCTCAGCCCTAACTAGCCAATTTATGATTAACATACACAATAAATTTGAATTTGAATAGGACTCAATCGCTCATAATCCGGAAAAAAAAACTTTGTCCCACTCGTACGTTTAAATTAAAACGTTCGAAAGTTTTCATTTCAAATGCCGCTCGCCCTTAATACGGCCTCCGAACTATAAAAAATTTGAGTATAGTGAAAGTGGTCAAAACTTTTTTTATATATAGTTTTGTTAATAAATCCTTGAGAAAGGGTTCGTAAATCGTGGGATGATGAAAAGTGAGGAAGAATTTGGACATAGATTCTCAGCTTCCTAAAAAAAGAAAACAAAACTTTTAACAGGATAACTTACAAAGCGGTCCAACGCTCTCAGTGCCTCTTCTGAATGTAGCCTTCCATTGCTTTTGCGTTTAATAAAGCTTTGGCTACCCCGTAGATATATTCCAAGGAGAAAGTCAAAATCCGTTTTTTTAAAGAAAGGCGGGTAGAGTAAACAAATTTGACGGAAGGGGATGATACATTGGCTCTTAACAAAAGTGCAATAGCCTTCCACACGCTTTCTTTAAAAAAAAGCAAAGTAACTTCAAACCCATTACTTTTACCACCACCCTCCAAGAAGATGCCAAAAAACGGAAGTTTGGAGGAAAATTCAAAACCTAAAATACGTAAAAAATCCGGCATGTTTCTCCTACTTTTATCTAACTTTTCAAGAGTTAACTTCCTCATCGTTTGCAAACCGTAAACCCGCCCAAATTTTATCAAAAACGCACAATTTTGAACGTCGGCATTTGCTGTTTTTGATTTTCCAGTTGCTCCTTGTAACAACTGGAATACTTCGAAATTGGACGTCTTCTAGACCTAGAAGAATCGATCGCTACAAACCACAATTTGAACAACAAAAGCCGCAAAACCTTGTACTAATGAGCTCAATATATTTCCATGTAGACGAGTATTAATTTCTGTAGTTGAAAATAAAGTATAAAAGCGGAAAGGCGTGTATTAAGTTCATCAGTTTGCGGAAATGTTTGAGCCAAAACTTGAAGTTGGTGTTCCTTAACTAACTAATTTGAAGAGGTTTACACTCAAGTCAAAGTTTACGTAATTTTAGAAAGAGAAACAACAGAACATTAAAACACAAATGAGAAAATGGCTGTGGGTTTTTTGGAAGAAATNTTAGAAAGAGAAACAACAGAACATTAAAACACAAATGAGAAAATGGCTGTGGGTTTTTTGGAAGAAATTAATGAAAAGAGATTAGACGGTGCTGGTGCGGCTAATCACAAAGTCTCACTTCCTCCCCCTCTTTCCTCTTACAAAAGGAAATTAAAGCAGGAGAAAGCCTGTTTCAAATTTGTACATTTTCCCGCAATTTCCCTCAAGAACAATCAAAAAATGTGGGGAGAAGGGAGGCAAATTACTTTTGTGCTAAAAATACTTTTGAATTTAACCAAATAAAAGAAATTTAGTTTCATACAACAAGATATGCGAAATTCCCAGGACAGTTCATGCTCATTTCCGGCTCTTGTGACAACGCTGAGTATAAAAATATCATAGCCGGAAAAGTCAGTTTTTATATAAAAGTTTTGTGCCTACATTTTTTAGCCTTATGAATGACTGATTTTACTGCGTTGAACAAATGCCTGTCTGTCTGAAGAAATCTGGAAAGTGTGAAAACTTGAAGAAGCATATTCAAAGGCATAAAAATGGATAGAAAAATTGTTGGAATCAGAATAAGAGTGTTGGAGAATAAAGTGTGAAATGCAACTTTGGTCATAAAAATGCGTGAAATTGGTACTTTAATGCCATTTTCCAAATAACAGCCTCCAGAAATACGCTCCTGAAAAAAAAGACGAGGGCGGCAACGAGTCAAAATTGAATAAAACATTCAAAAAAGCCTTGTCGAGGAAAATCCCTCGTTTGAAGCCACTTGAAAGGGGAGGCGGGACCCTCAAAGCCTATCTTCGAATTCGAGTAAACAATTTACCCCTAGAATACTCCCCTATACACCCACTGTAAGCTGATTAGAAAAAAATCCATCCCAAATAAGGGTCGCGACGCCCCTTGAAGGGGTGGTCCCTTAGCGCCCATCTTCAAATTCTTTCTTACTCGCGCTTACTCTTATACTGGCTCCCCTAAACAGATTTCAAAAATCTCAACGAGCCCTTCCCCGGAAGCCGGGAAGTGCTCTCCATGATGGGCCTTTTAAGAGCGAACCGCTTACGCTGTAAGGCGAGCCGATTACGCTATAAGGCGAGCCCCCTACGCTTTAAGGCGAGCCCCCTACGCTTTAAGGCGAGCCCCCTACGCTTTAAGGGGAGCCCCGTACGCTTTAAGGCGAGCCTCTTAGAGCCCTTCTGCAGATGTGACCTCACCATTGACACCAAGAATGAAAGTACGAAACAGTTTTCGCAAAGTCAGCACGTTCGAAAGTTATAGCGCAACTTGACAGACGCAGCGTTAACATAAAGTAGCTCTACGCTACTTTATAAACATGTTTTAGTGTAATTTCAGTTGTAGTAGAAGCCTTCTTTGGAACCTTTACGGTACACACGTTCAAAGTTTCTAGTGTTAGGAAAACCCTTTCCAGTGAACACGATGGGTAGGCTCAGTAAATAAAGTTGAAATTTTCTTCACCGTCGTTTCCGTTTGGTCCTAATGACGAATCGGAGAGCCTATTTAAAGTAATTTTTATAGACTTTCTCCTTTTTTTTTTGTTAGAGAAAGGAAAGGAAAAAGTTTTTTCGAAGGGTGTGGAAAAAAAAGGTGTTTTGATAGGAAATGGATCCTTTGAGACTTCCCTTGACTCCTTCCGCTCTCTCAACTTTTTAGCTTTACGCTGCCCTTTTATAACGTACTTGCTAACGCCCAACCTAAAATCCAAATTACAGGGTGCTCAAAAAAATTTCCATGGCGTTAAAATCGCATGGGTTCTGGGGAATGGATATAGGAAATGGATCCTTTGAGACTTCCCTTGACTCCTTCCGCTCTCTCAACTTTTTAGCTTTACGCTGCCCTTTTATAACGTACTTGCTAACGCCCAACCTAAAATCCACAATACAAGGTGCTCAAAAAAATTTCCATAGCGTTAAAATCGCATGGGTTCTGGGGAATGGATTATGGCGTTTGCAAGAATCAACCCACAGTTTTTTAAAATCCTTGACTTACTCTGTACATTCCTTTTGAATCTAAAGCACACTTTTCCATGCCAACTTTTCTGACATAATATTGATCACTTCGAAGAAGAAGAAGGAAAAAAGGGAGGGAAAAGTAGGAAAAAAGGATTTCATTACGAAAAGGAGAAAAACTGCAAATGCTTCAATGCCAAAAAATACTTAAATGCCAAAAAAGCCTAGTACGCTTTTTATATAACGCGGCAGTTCCCTCTTTTTTTTCAAAAACTCCCGCTTGAATTGCCTTTATTAGAAAAGTTTGAACTAAGAAACTCAAAATATGGCGGAAGAAGAAGGGCTCATATCCTTTTGTTCAAATTTTTTTTTAGAAAAGTCAAACATCTTCCTATGAAATCTGATTCTTCAGCTCATACATCATCTCCAATCACATTCTGTCAAACTTCTGTGTGAAAAAAAAACTTTATCTCTTTTTCACTTTCTTTTCCTTCAAAAATCACTCACTCTTTTTTAAATGCTAAATTTCTATGACATCAAATGATCGAATGTGCGAATGATCTAATATTTTACTATTACCACCTAGTTGACTTACATATTTGGGTTTTCAGAATTGTATGTCCCCAGAAATGCGGGGCAGGACGCCATCGCGCGGCTGTGTCCTTCCTTGACGCACCAATTTACAATAAATTTTGCATTCCACATATCATTTCAGGGCCTGAGTCTAAAAAACAAAATTTTCAGTCAAATTTTTAGTCTTCACGGAGTGCATGTTTTGCGCTGCTGGCTTGTACTTCGGTAAAAAATCATTCAAAATTTCTCTGCGCCTTAAGGCGCAACATTCTAACATTTAAGTGCTAAGTTAACACATAAGTGCGCAATTACCGTTTAGCCTGCAACGGAACCTAAACGTATAAGCAACTCCCAGCGCACTGAAATTATTTCTGCAAAAGCGTTACATCGAAATCCGACTTTTGCAACATCCGATCACGTTATAAATACCCGCCATTTTTATATCAGTGTAAGCCAAATCTAAGCCGGCTGAAAAAATTTAAGCCGGGATACGGTTCAATGCCTTTTGAAGGTAATAGCTTTTATTTACAAATAATTTTTGTTTATCCTAATTAATAAATAAATTAAATGCAATTAACAAAATAGTGAAAGCAAAACTGGACCACTTAAGCTTAACACAAAATAAATTATTACTGCCTACGAACCATAATTTTTTTAATCTTAACTTTCACGACACACAACAATTAGACAATTAGCTTCGTAGGAGATGGCGTATTTTGACGCTAGACGATGATTGCCCCACCAGGTCCAGGTCCCATTTTGACAAATGCGCTTTGACACAATTCACAAAAAAGTCTCCCACAAAAAAAAAACGTCCCACGGCCACACCTTAAACTAGACACAATTTTTTTTTCGAATAAAATTTGCTGCGTTGTTCTAGCGTAATAACCACACGTCCATTGGGATTGTTGGGCGGGGGAGGGTACATTTTAGGCTGGGGATGGAACTAAATCGTACGTTTTTTGTCTACTAAACTAACTTTTTGAATGAGGCCTGTTTATATAAAATGTCAAAGTTGTTCATTTGATTAGTAGTTGGATGTTATTTGATTATTAATTAAAAGTTTATAATTAAGACTATGAAATTTAGCTAACTTATTTATAGAATTCAGATTCTTAGGAGTGTTGTATACAAACTAATTTCATGGGTTATTATGTAACTTGTTCTTTTAAAGCCTAGTATAGTGAATTCTTGTTGACATTTTCAAGGAACATAAGACGCTGATTTAGTCTTCTTGTAAGAGAAAGTTGGGGAATTTGAAGAGAGAGGGTTTACAGCAGGGGTTTATGGGGGAGTGTTGGGGGAGGTCGTCAGAAGGATTGAAATTCTTCAAACTTGGAGAAAATCGATCTCCGGGTTGTAGCACCATCATTTTGAGGTATCCATGATGAACTTGCTTCCGTTTTCATTAGAAGAAGGAATTTGAAGAATTTTTGGAATTTCGAAGAAGTTGGAGTTTATATTCAAAGAAGAGGAAATTTTGTTAGTCACGCGGTTCGAAAATAGATTTTATCTACAACTAGTAATGCAAATGTAGGAATGTAAATGTAGGAAAATGGGGTGTAGCAAGATCCTTTAGATTCCTGTTGCATAGCAGCTGGGTGTTCACCTGAAAAAAATAGAATAAACACGATTTCTTAGAAATGGAAAACTGAAGTAGAAAAGACAAAAATATGAAAATGATTAGGTTTTCTTTTGTACATAATTTTCTGGATATAAAATATCTAATCGTGCAATAAGTCAATTTGAACCGAATTATCTGTATTATCTACGATATTCCGTGTGAATATGCGATTCCGTGCGATATGCCGGAGAAAATTATTTCAAGATTATTTTGTTTGAAGTTTGGGAAAAAACGAATAAATTTTAGGGAAATTTCATGTTAACGAGTTTGTTAAATTCGAAGAAAATTAACACATAATCTGAACTAGATTTTTGATTAAAGGGTTCTGGACCCTAAATTGCGGGTGAAGGGTTAGTTATCTTGGAGCAGTAAATTAGGCATTTGAATTGCGAATTACCGGAGCGACAGCATTTCCACTGAATGCATTTGCGTCAAATTAAAAAAATGAGATTGGTTTGAAGAAAATTGTTTGATACAAAAATGTTCAAAAAAATGCGCGAGAAGGGAAACAAGCTGCAAATAGATTACGAAGAGTCCAAGCCTTAGCTACTTTATGCAAATCTACGATTGGTCTGTTTGTCGCGTGAGTGTAGTCGGGTTGTCCCAAGACGTATCTCAGGAACCTCGTTACAAATTTCCAATCTATCTGTTGTTATGAACAGTAAAGTCATGAACCGATTCACTATTGCAAATGTTTGACCTGGGTCAACTCTTCCAGGCTCATTCCAAAGACAACAGTTTTCACACAAGCAAAGACACACAAGGATGATCTCTACAAAAGTTATTCCTATTCGTCTCACAGGGACACTCAAATTTTGTTGTGACTAATTGGTTTTTCTCCTTAGGATCACAAATAAAAATTCGAAAAACTACTTAATGGTATGAGACATGGCAAATACGTATTTTCTTCACGCTTAGGCCTTGTCCGTCTTTCACCTCGGCTCGCTTAGGCTACTTTGGTGTACCCTTTTTACAACAGTTAATTCGTGGGTAGTTCATTTGTTGAAGCTCTCTTTGTCGTGAGCTTTATTATCGGAACTCGCCGCCCCATCCGACAGCCGACGAAGTAGTTACCGACGCAAAAAATGCCGGCGAATAATATACCGGCGATAAGATCGGAAACCAAATCGGGTATAGTTGATTGCCCCCACCCCCACATCTACGTGAAAGCTTTTGAGTTTATTTTGCCATGTGTTTTACGTAATTTTTAAATACAGGAGCATTCATTTTGAGCCGTATGTTTTTGTTTGTAGCAAAATCAGATTAAAATTAATAGTTTTTATTTTATTTTTACGCTGAATTGAACATAAAATCTGTTTCTGTACATGACAAGAAGGAAGTAGAGGTCCTTCGCCTGACGTTTCGCCTGAAGTTTAGGAATTTAATTTAGTTGTAGAATTTAATAATTTTCTGTTTACGTTTTCTCATTGCTCAAAGTCTTGAAAGGAAATGAATTTAACATGAAAAAAGGAAAAGGAGGGTTGGCGACATAGAAAAACAAGAATTTCCTCATGTTTTCCCTCCAAGTTTATCAAAATGTAGGGTGACATTGAAGGCAATTAAGTCTCAGCAGCCTTCAGACTTCCCGCCTATTTTTTGAATTTTCTACAAAAGTATTAAATTTCCCAAATTGTAATCTACGACTACTACAAAATAAAGTGCCCGCCCACGTTTACAAATAAAATAGTACACTGTGCAACTACACTCGCATGCGAGTTTTCTTTATCTTTTACAACCTGTCCTATATTTCTCATTCTCTAAGCACGCAAATGCTAAAGGTAGTCATTTCCAAGTTGCGAATTCCTGTGAATTCGCCAAGTTTTACAAGCAGTTTTCCAACCCGATTGCGGGAAGTTTTATTGTGAAAAAAGCAATCGAAACCTTGATATACTGCTCCAAAACTATATATTTTTTCAAAGTATAAATAAAATCTAGCAATGTTTTGAATACTTTTATGGATACTACTTTTTGAAAACTTTCATTTTTTTTGAAAACTTTCATTTTTTAAGAAACTTTCACTTTTTTGAAAGCTTTTTTTTTAAAACTATCCCTCTTTTTTTTTAAAAAAAAAATTATCACTTTTCTGAAAGCTTTCACTTCCTGCTTTATTTCGATTTCTGAGAAATATTGTCATTCGTTGAGCGGCGACTATTTAGGAACAGGAACGCCGAAACCTCGACATGAGACCGTAGCCATGTCATGACCTTTTTAGCACGATTAGCACCATCTGTGCCCCCCCCTCTTTTTGAAAAATTGCCGTCGTAAAAAACCGAGTTGTTACGAAAACTTTTCGGAAGATACCTTATGCTACGACATTAACGGCATGTGCGACAACTTGTCTTACATGCGACAGCTTAAAACTTTGCGCCAAATCTGCAGTGCTACGACACTTACCATTGAGCACATGAAGAATGACACTAGCCGAGTCAAGATTTGACGGGGCACATGTATAGTTGCCCGTGTCCCTTCGGTCGGCCGTTTTGATAACGAGGGTCGCAATTGTTGTATCAGAATTTACCTGTCGGAAGTATGCAGAAAAATTGTACGACTTAAAATTTCGAAAAACTAGAATAAACCTTACACAAATGGGGAAAATTTTGAACAAAAAAATTTCGAGACTTTCTAAAAGCGGCTTTTAGGGGGGTCTGGCCGAAGAGAGTAAAATTTGTTTGAGGCGTGTCAAAATGAAGGGTTTTTGTTTCAAATTTGCAAATATGGGGCTTGTATTGTTTGAATATTTTGTTTATTAATGTTTGCCTACCCTCTCGACCCACTGGTGCTTTCCATTAATATTCAGAATTCGTGCCCCATCATGGAACCAGAAGATGTAGGAGGGCTGCTCGAGGCTTTGCATGATAATGCATTTAATTTGTACCGTGCTACCCGACTTGACGAAAATATCAGTCTCCCCTAATATCTTCGTCTGCGGCACAACAACTTCCATTGACACAAACAGAGACAACTTCGGCTCACTCGTCACCTACAAAAAAAACAACAAAAACAAACAAATATTAACTTCATTTCCTACTACAGACAGGGAAAATCTAAATCAAATTTGCTCCTTTCTTCGTCACAAAAACAGATATATATTTAGAAATGGCTTAAAAATAATTATCTTCAAAGATGTCACAAAGGATTGCTAAAATTAACGGTGCCTTACCACTTCAAAGTAAAAAATCTACAAATATGCGCATCTTTGAAGATAATTATTTTTAAGCCATTACTTGACGAAAATATCAGTCTCCCCTAATATCTTCGTCTGCGGCACAACAACTTCCATTGACACAAACAGAGACAACTTCGGCTCACTCGTCACCTACAAAAGAAAACAACAAAAACAAACAAATATTAACTTCATTTCCTACTACAGGCAGGGAAAATCTAAATCAAATTTGCTTCTTTTTTTGTCACAGAAACAGACATATATTTAGAAATGGCTTAAAAATAATTATCTTCAAAGATGTCACAAAGGATTGCTGAAAATTAACGGTGCCTTACCACTTCAAAGTAAAAAATCTACAAATATGCGCATCTTTGAAAATTGCGACTAATTTTCCGTACACTTTTTTTCGAAATTGGTGCAGCCGTTAGTGAAGGCATTTGGCCATTTCTTTGGAATTTTTCAGATGGGGCGGGTGAATAGGCGGGCGGTATTGGCTTCTGGGGATTCCACAGAAGGATACGCAGTTCCGCATACCGGCAAAGTCAGGTTCTAGTTATGTTTAGGGTAGGCTAATCGTTGCCTTTGATTATCCTTTAAAACTGCAACCACTGGCCTAGGCACCACACCCGTACCCACCCTCGACCTAAATCTAAAACCATTCCTCTCCTCCCGCGAACACAAAATATTTCACTGCGTTATCACCACTAGTGGCTGCGAGAAAAGTTGTTATTTAAAATATTTTTTGTAAAAGCTAGAACCCGAGCCCATTGCTAAAAACAAGCAAGAAATTTTCATCAAATTAAAGAGCTTTGATGTCTCGTAGAAACCACTAAAACTTTTCTAAATCCCCGTCCTATCCACCAAATGAAAACAAATCGCAAGAAAAACAATAATATTATGATAGAATAATTAAATATACAGAGCTTTTCACAAAAAAATACTGCAAACGGAAATGATAAATTCTAATAAATGATTTATTCGAAATAAAAAAAGTAATTTTACTATACAACTTCAAGACAAAAATACACGCACTGCTAAGCGCAAACATTTTGTGTATTGCTTGTTCCTACAAAAACGTTTAAAACTTTCGCCTTCATTTTACACCAAGCTTAAACTGTTTTCAGTTAGAAAATTTTTCTCCTTGAGGAGGTAAAAACGAATTCGAAGGTTTCAAATTTTTCCTGATTTTTCGATTTGCTCGGAAATTTCTTAGTTTTTTACCTATTTTTCCAATTGCAAACGAGTTCTTATCGGCTTCAAATCCTATGAATCAAATACGTGAAATTTTGTACTATCAAGTCGGTTAGAGGAATTAGGGTTAATGCATTTTGCAAACTTTCCTTTAGGGTAAAATTGAAAAGTGCAATTCGTTGAGTTGGATTTAATTTAGCTTAGGTTTAAAGCTGTTTCATTTCCAGTTGACTTTTGTGTGACATTTTTGGGATATTACACATATCACACTTCCAGTTCACAGATTTTTAGGAAACGCTTTGCATATTTTTAATCACTTACTTGACACTCATATTCTCCCTCGTCTCTGCTCTGGACGTACTTGATTTGAAGTGTCCAAGTATCACTGTTATGCAGAACCTGAAATCTTTCATCTGCTATGAATGTGTATCTGTCTACTGTCAGAATATGAGCGTCCCGCTTTCGAATCCAGGAAACCTAAATTTTTTTAGAAGAAACACAAAATTATTTTCAAACAATTCTCAGCTAAAGCACGAAACTTTCAAACAAAACAACGAGCGATAAGCCTACGCTTATTTTTACTCAGCTGGAAATCTCCTTGGACCAGAATAGCGAAAAGCGGCTTCCAAAATCTGTGTTCCGTTTTGTTGTTTTAAAATTAGAAAATCTGATTTCACGGTCTTTGCCCCGAATAACCGCATCGAGTAACCGCTTAATTAAATTTAAAATTATGTATGCATTTTTAACTCTTAACCTTATCTGATTTCTATGCTCGCGTTGACCAAAACAAACAAATAACATCGACCAATAGCAACGCTGAACCTTGACCTCATTTTAAAATTGACCCCTCTATGAGGCTAGGTTTTTATCAATTTAATCATATATTTCAGTTGGAATCTATTTTTTTTTCTGTTTTGGAGTGAAAGTGCCAAACAGATAGTTTCAAACATGTCAACCACAAACACTTTGTACGTGCGATGGGAAACTTAATTTCGTGGTGTTGCTTGACATGTTGAGGTCACGGCGAAGAAATTTGACGTGTTGAAAACAAAATTGAATTAAATTGTCAGAACAATTTTTGATTTCTGTCCCCTAAAATGACAACATGTCGATCATCTGATAATGCATCAATTTTCTGTAATTTTCTTCCCATTCATTATGGAGGCTAAACACACCAAATTGCCATTTAATGTTTCTATTGTTCTCGTCTCCGTTTATATAGGGCCAAGTTCTTTGTTCCCATGACAAAAATTGACAAAATAGGTTTCCCGCAGTATAGGTTACCCCAATTATCTTCAGACACAAAAATTGGCGAAAAACAATAATGACGGAAAGATGTTCACTGCCTGATCGTTAAAATAAAACGCGGAAATCCCCTTGACCTTGTCATATTTCCCAAACTTGTTAACC